>CAUYLG010025316.1:0-115213 GCA_963573385.1 Cacajao melanocephalus
ACAGTAATCAAAACAGCATGGTACTGGTACCAAAACAAAGACATAGACCAATGGAACAGAACAAAGGCCTCAGAGGCAACACTACACATTTACAATCATCTGATCTTTGACAGACCTGAGAAAAACACGCAATGAAGAAAAGATTCCCTGTTTAATAAGCGGTGTTGGGAAAACTGGCTAGCCATGTGCAGAAAGCAGAAACTGGACCCCTTCCTGACACCTTACACTAAAATTAACTCCAGATGGATTAAAGATCTAAACATAAGACCTAACACCATAAAAATCCTAGAAGAAAAACTAGGCAAAACCATTCAGGACATAGGCATAGGCAAGAACTCCATGAATAAAACACCCCAAAGCACTGGCAACAAAAGCCAAAATAGACAAATGGGATCTAATTAAACTCCAGAGCTTCTGCCCAGCAAAAGAGACAATGATTAGAGTGAATCAGCAACCAACAGAATGGGAAAAAATTTTTGTAATCTGCCCATCTGACAAAGGACTTACATCCAAAATCTACAAAGACCGAAAACAGATTTACAGGAAGAAAACAAACCCATTCAAAAGTGGGCAAAGGATACGAACAGACATTTTTTCAAAAGAAGACATTTATGAGGCCAAAAAAAAAAATGAAAAATGCTCATCACTAGACAGAGAAATGAAAATCAAATCTACATTGAGATACCATCTCATGCCAGTTAGAATGGCAATCATTAATCTGGAGACAACAGATGCTGGAGAGGATGTAGAGAAATAGGAACAGTGGGAGTGTAAATTAGTTCAACCATTGTGGAAGATTGTGGCGATTCCTCAAGGACCTAGAAATGGAAATTCCATTTGACCCAACAATCCCATTACTGGATATATACCCAAAGGATTATAAATCATTCTGTTATAAGGACACATGCACACATATGTTCATTGCAGCACTATTTACAATAGCAAAGACTTGGAACCAACCCAAATGCCCATCGATGATAGACTGGACAGGGAAAATGTGGCACATATACACCATGGAATACTGTGGAGCCATAAAAAACGAGTTCGTGTCCTTTGTAGGGACACGGATGAACCTGGAAACCATCATTCTCAGCAAACTGACACAAGAACAGAAAATCAAACACCACATGTTCTCACTCACAGGCAGGTGTTGAACAATGAGAACACATGGACACAGGGAAAGGAGCATCACACACTGAGGTCTGTGTTGGGGGACAGTGGGGGGTAGGGAGTTGAGGATGGATAACATGGGGAGAAATGCCAGAATAGGTGATGGGGATGGAGGCAGCAAACCTGTGCAACTATCCTGCATATCCTTTACATGTATCCCAGAACCTTAAATGCAATTATATATATAAATGTGTATCATTTTTGAAGAAAGGTAATTGCTGCAGCCATTTTTTAAATAAGCATTTGATCTGTGTGTTTGATAAAAGGCCATGGTAGCAAAAGTAAAGAACAAAAACACATTTTATAGAACTGTACCCTGAGATATAAGTAAAATGGAACCAGCTATATAAGACTTATGTGCAGGAAACAGGTACCAGTTATATTTAGAAATGGTAAATAACCATCTCAGCATAACTCAGAGCACAGCGTGTTAAGAGTGGAGAGAGAAGTTCATCAACTTTCCTTAGATATGGTAATCATATTAGGACTAATGCCATCCTTGATTCTTCTTCTGGGAAACAGCTCAATATGGCTATTTAATGTTTACAATGATATCTTGCAGCCATCTTGCCAGTAAATAATGTGAAAGACATTAGGAATCAAAAAAATTATAAGATGAGGTCATTATACAGGGAGAGCCAAATACACAATAAATAACTCAAGGTGATAAATGCAGTAATACAAGCATACATACGATGCATAGGAGTTCAGAGAAGGTGTGCTTCTCCAAATGCAGTCACCCAGGCAGTCCTCCTGTAGAAAGAGATATTTTAACTGGTACTTAAAGGAAAAGTACCAAAGGCAACTAAAGATTGTAAGGAGGTCCCAGGAAAAAGTAAAGGAGCAAAGGTACCTAGGCACAGAAGTACCCTGCCTTCCTGGGAGCTTCCAATAGTTTATTTCTGCTGGAGCATACAGTTAGAGGTACTGTGCCATGGGAGGGAAGACTGAAGGTATGAGGTTTCAAGGGCACAGAGCCCCATATATGTCATGATAAGATACTGGGAAACCACTGGGGGGCCACTGAAACTTTAAGCAGGGAAATAAAATTACTGAAACTTTAAGCAGGGAAATAAAATGGTCATATCTTACACCTTAGAAATTTGATTTTGTTTCTTCTCTCTCTCCCTCTCTCTCTCTCGGCGGGGTGGGGGGGGTGTGTATGTGAGCGAGAGAAAGAGAGAGAGAGAGACACCTGCTCTGTTGCCCAGGTTGGAGTGTAGTGGCCTGATCTCTGCTCACTGCAATCTCCATCTCCCAGCTTCAAGGAGTTTTTCTGTCTCAGCCCCCTGAGTAGCTAGGATTATGGCAGGAGCCACAATGCCTGGCTAATTTTTATATTTTTTTGGTAGAGACCGGGTTTTACTATATTGGCTAGGGTGGTCTCAAACTCCTGATCTCAGGCAATCCACTTGCCTCAGCCTCCCAAAGTGCTGGCATTACAGGCATGAGCCACCATCGCTAGTGTAGAAGTTTGATTTTGAGGTCAGTGTGGTAGATGGATTTATGGGAAACAAAGCAGGATAGAGTTTAATGACAATGAAAAGTTTATTGTATAAGCTGTATAAAAGAAAATGTTGACAGTTTGAAATCCAGTAGTGGCAGTGAGGTTTACAGAATGGATCTATTTGAGAAGTACACAAGGCAGATTTTACTTTCAAGACGGTTTATTTAAGCTCATTCAATTGTCTCAGTGTTCTCGCTATATGTAGGTTGTAGGATTTGGAATATATGATCAATCTGAACACACATTGGTCACTAAACTGAACAGGATTATTAAAATCCACAAACCTTTTACTGCTATAGAATCTGAGATATTTTCTAGCTGCTCTTGCTTGTTTTATTTGAATCTTTTGCTCATATCCTAAAGATTTCAGGAAATATATTTCTATTTGCCTAGAATTTTAGCCTTGAGTTTTTTTAATCTATTGCTTATATTCTTATAGTAAAAGTTTCAGGAAGTATATTTCTATTTGTCTGGAATTTTAGCCTTTTAGGTTTTTGCACCCCTCTTTTGGTTATGGTGCATGTTATGAGGCAAGATGAAATGATACTTTTATTTCCAATTCACTGATGGGGGAAAATAAAACCAAAACTGTTATTTACTGAAGGCTCCTGCAATGTTTCCTGGTGGAATTATGGCTCAGAAACAAATTTTCTAATGCCTGTGCTGCTAACTCTTCTCAGTAGAACACTGTATTAATTTATCTTCTTCCTGAGTGTTTTCTCACGAATCCCATAGCCTGTGAAAAGATTGTTTTAGGGAAATATTATTTTTTAATATAGCATATTTAGTCAGTGTAGGATGTATGACTAGTACCTGCTGAGTAAGAACTAATTAACACCAGAAATATTATTTTCTTTGCTCACTAACAATATAACTATCTCAGAAAGCAAAAATTATTCCTCTCTAAATAAACATCTGTGTCATTCAAATTTTATTCCTCTATCATTTTCCATATCTAAACCTGGTTAGATACTTTGATTTTAGTTCTAATGTGACAGAACAGATACAACCAAGATCACACTGTGAGTCAGAAATGGAAAATTCATAATTCATTATGATACCCATAAAAAATAGATTTAGCTTTTTTACAGGATGTTTTTAGCATTATATTCTTTCATTTGAGGGGAAATCTCACCAAAATGTCTTTTATGGCTCACTGTGTCATTTACTATCTGTAATGCATGTTTTCAGACTACTTTAAATCTAGTCTATAGATTCAGAGATATCCTGTGTCAGGTCTCTAAAACTAAAAAGGAAAATGAATACTTGTGAAGGCTGATTCAGAGATAGTAGTGTAGATGCGAGTGCCTTGTGTGTTCACAAATTATCAACACGAGTATCAGATAAGATTGCCTTTAGTCCCACACACCTACCTTCTTACTAGGAAGATCTATATACTTGAATAATTCTGCTTGACCCAGGTGTTTATCAATCCCTTAATTATAATATTTGTAAATATTAACTAGGATGCTAGCTGTGTAGAATGATTTCTAGTCATTCTCTTTTTTACATTCTCTTAAGTATAGTTCTTTTAGTCTAAGAAAAAGGCACTAAAATCCACTTATTAATGTTTGCTACTATGTTTAAGTAAAATTAGCTCTTTGATTAAAAAAATAGTGGAAAAAAATACAATGAAAATCTTGCTAAAAATTTAAAACGAATTATAGTAAATGTATTGTTAAAGCAAATTCTATTTTTAAAATTTGATAAGGAAGTTTGTTGCTAAAGCAAATTTTTGGAAAAAATAATATTGCATTTTATACTTGATTTTATATATTAAAACAATGATTTATAAGCTTCAAATATCTCAGAACTTTAATAGCATGTTGCAAATTATTTAAATCATGCAAAATCATTGCAAAGAAATAAAGCATACCTGGGAGCATTATAATTATAGCTATTTTAGCAAAATGAGTATAGAACATACATATATCATACCTCAAGGACTGTGCGTCTATAAGTTTTTTATTTAAGAGCTGAGCAAAATTGCATTGAGACAAGTAACTATCATTGTACACTAAAAGATACAACCAGCAACAAGTCAAATAACAGCAATGAAAGTAATAGTAACCTAAAAACTAATAAAGAGTAGTCATTAAATGCTATCATCAATAATACCTTTATCAGTCAAGGCGTTCATGAATATAATGATGGCTGAAAATTGCAGCATTTCAATTATATTTATGTTGATTTTTCAGCATTGATTGTTGTCTTTGTTTTAAGCAAAGAATTAAGAGACCTCAATAAATTTAGTAATAAAATAGTTATTAGTATCAGACATTTTAGTCCTGGTAACTTTCTTAACTAATACCATCTGTAAAAATAAAAGCATATAGAATTTCAGTAAAGACTCAGAAAATGATTTATAATTTTAGATTAGTTTAAAACCCAGTAAGAGTAAACTCTAAGGTGTCCAGCAAGCTAGGGACCATATATGAAGTGTCATTGGCTTATCTTTGTAGAACTTTATTACTGGTCTATATAATCCTCCTGGTCTGTTTTAGTTAGAAATTATCTTACTTTATGAATCATGAAAGTAAGACCATCAGGGGTTGAATTCTAGATGGCAAGCACAAGCCCAGGGAGTCATAGAGATAGAATGAGGTCACAGATAGTAATCCAGGGTCCCTTCTAATGCACAGTGTGAGAATAAGTTTCTACTTTTATTTGTCTGAGAAATTATTGGGATAAAAAGATTTTGGAGATCTTTAGGTATATAGTCTTGCTTAGTTTGATTATATTTTACCCAATAGCTTTGTTTAAAATATTTATAATATCCTAATGTCAATCTTCCCATTAATGTAAAAAGTAAAGTTTCCCTTGTTAATCCTTCTTGTTTTATAGTAGCCTTAGAATTCTGAGACTTTACATTTAAAATTATATTTGGAAAAACGTTCTCCTTTTGTTTATTTGGTAAACATATGAGTGCTCGTTATAAGAAAAAAAAATTTCTAGGTTTTGTAGAGAGAATACACAGATTTAGTAAAGAATGAGTCATGTCCTCAAAGAACTTAGAGCTAATGAGTGACTATAAAAAATACTTATACTTTTCATCCTAAGCAAAGTTTTCAGGTGTCTATAATGGTATGTTAGAAATTAGTATAACACAATTTATTTTAGAGTTTCTGAAATATTAAATTTTTGAATGTTGCTATTTGATATCAAATAGATAAAACCATGCTCTTCTCTCTTCTTCTGAAAATTAGGCTGGGCGCGGTGGCTCACGCCTGTAATCCCAGCACCTTGGGAGGCCAAGGCGGGCGGATCAGGAGGTCAAGAGATCGAGACTATCCTGGCCAACATGGTGAAACCCCATCTCCACTCAAAATACAAAAAAAAAATTAGCTGGGCATGGTGGCGTGTGCCTGTAGTCCCAGCTACCCAGGAGGCTGAGGCAGGAGAATTGCTTGAACCCAGAGGCGGAGGTTGCAGTGAGCCAAGATCGTGCCTCTGCCCTCCAGCCTGGTGCCTGGCAACAGAGCGAGACTGTCTCAAAAAAAAAAAGAAAGTAAATCCATTAAATGCATCATAGAATTTGACCTTAACATTTTGATATTAGTCAGTGCTATCCTGCTAAATTTTATTATAAAATGACAGCATACAATTAAGAGATGCAGACTGTGAGTGTGAAAAGTTAATTAACTGTAAGATTTTGACAGACACCAGGTAATTAAACACTAAAATGAAAATAGTTTTTTGAAAAAAAATTATGTTTTATTTTTTATTATGATGGTAAGAAATGTGACATGAGATGTTTTCCATTAGCTGGATTTGTTCGTCCATCATGATCATTCTCACATTATGCTCCCAGTGAAGTCATAATGCATTTCCCACCTGCAGTGCCCTTAATCTGTTTCTTAAAGTAATTTTAGAAATTAGAATACTGCTGTGGCATTAAAGTTTAATACTTTGTTGGCACTATAGGCAGAAAAAGCTAAAAGAAAAAAAAATTCATGCAATTAAAATTATGTTTCTTACCTTTTTCTCTTTTCACAGAAAAAGAAATGGAGCTTGTGTGTGATGTCGTCATGAGGGCAAACAATTTAATTAATGATCCACTGTAATGCAGTGGGAGTGTTATACCTTATTATGTCTCTACCTTGGTTTCCTGATACTTTTATGTTGGTGATGATTCTGGTCGACATTACCCACTTTTGAGAGAGAGAGCTCATTCTTGGTAATCTTGAACCATAGTCATCAAGACCTTTAAAATGAGTTTTAGACTAGAATGTGCTAAAAGCCCTAGAACACTAAAGCTGCTTACAAAGAACTTCTAACCACAGAAATGAAATTTCTTAGGATAAGTCAACAAAAGTCAGTTACTTCTCAGAGACAGCTTCTTTATTACAAGAGTCTTTGGAAATTATCTGACAAACATTGGACTATTGGTGTAAAATTTATAGATCTTTCCAGGATTCTAGCTGACAGATGCAGGATGATTTTGGACAACACTTGTTCATTTACTTACTAACTTTTTTTAAAAAAATTGTGTATTATACTTTAAGTTCTGGGGCACATGTGCAGAACGGGCAGGTTCGTTACATAGGTATTCATGTGCCATGGTGGTTTGCTGCATCCATTACCCCATCATCTACATTAGATGTTTCTCCTAATGCATCCCTCCCCAATCACCCACCCCCAGCTATCCCTTCCCTAGCCCCCCACCCCCTGATAGGCCACAGTGTGTGATGTTCCCCTCCTTGGGTCCATGTAGTCTCATTGTTCAATACCCACTTATAAGTGAGAACATGGGGTGTCTGGTTTTCTGTTCTTGTGTCGGTTTGTTGAGAATGATGGTTTCCAGCTCCATTCATGTCCCTGCAAAAGACATGAACTCATCCTTTTTTACACTGCAGTATTCCATGTGTACATGTGCCACATTTTCTTTATTCAGGCTATCATTGATGGGCATTTGGGTTGGTTCCAGGTCTCTCTATTGTAAACAGTGCCACAAGAAACATAGATGTGCATCTGTCTTTATAATAGCACGATTTATAATCCTTTGGATATATACTCAGAATTGGGATTGCTGGGTCAAATGGTATTTGTAGTTCCAGATCCTTAAGGAATGGTCATACTGTCTTCCAAAGTGGTTGAACTAACTTATATCCCACCAACAGTGTAAAAATATTCCTCTTTCTCCACATCCTTTCCAGCATCTGTTGTCACCTGATTTTTTAATGATTACCATTCTAATTGGTGTGAGGTGGTATCTCAATGTGGTTGTGATTTGCATTTCTCCAATCACCAGTGATGATGAGCTTTTTTTTGTATGTTTGTTGGCTACATAAATGTCTTCTTTTGAAAAGTGTTCATATCTTTTACTCACTTTTTGATGGTTTTTTTTTTCTTGTATATTTGTTTTATTTCTTTGTATATTCTGGATATTAGCCGTTTGTCAGATGGATAGATTGCAATTTTTTCCCCCATTCTGTTGGTTGCCAGTTTACTCTAATGATAGTTTCTTTTGCTGTGCAGAAGCTCTTAAGTTTAATCAGATCCTATTTGTATATTTTGGCTTTTGTTGCCATTGCTTTGGTGTTTTAGTCATGAAGTCCTTGCCCATGCCTAAGTCCTGAATGGTATTGCCTATGTTTTCTTGCAGGGTTTTTATGATGTTAGGTTTTATGTTTAAATATTTAATCCATCTGGGGTTAATTTTTGTATAAGGTATAAGGAAGGGATCCAGTTTCAGCTTTCTGCATATGGCTAGCCAGTTTTCCCAACACCATTTATTAAACAGGGAATCCTTTCCCCATTGCTTGTTTTTGTCAGGTTTGCCAAAGATTAGATGGTTGTAGATGTGTGGCATTATTTTTGAGGCCTCTGTTCTGTTCCATTGGTCTATATGTCTGTTTTGGTACCACTACCATGCTGTTTTGATTATTGTAGCCTTGTAGTCAGGTAGTGTGATGTTGCCCGCTTTTTTTTTTTTTTTTTTTTTTGCTTAGGATTGTCTTGGCTATGCAGGCTTTTTTTTGGTTTCATATGAAGTTTAAGATGGTTTTTTTCCAATTCTATGAAGAAAGTCTATGGCAGCTTGATGGCAGGATAGCATTGAACCTATAAATTACTTTGGGTAGTATGGCCATTTTCATGATATTCATTCTTCCTAACCATGAACACGAAAGGTTTTTCCACCTGTTTGTGTTCTTTCTTATTTCCTTCAGCAGTGGTTTGTAGTTCTCCTTGAAGAGATCCTTCACATTCCTTGTTAGTTGTATTCCTAGGTATTTTATTATCTTTGTAGCTATTGTAAATGGAAGTTCACTCATGATTTGGCTCTCTGTCTGTTATTGGTGTATAGGAATGCTTGTGAGTTTTGCACATTGATTTTGTATCCTGACACTTTGCTGAAGTTGTTTATCAGTTTCAGGAGATTTTGGGCTGAGATGATGAGGTCTTCTAAATATACAATCATGTCATCTGCAAATAGAGACAATTTGACTTCCTCCTTTCTTAATTGAATACCCTTTATTTATTTTTCTTGCCTGATTGCTCTGGCTAGAACTTCCAATACTATGTTGAATAGTGGTGAGAGAGGGCATCCTTGTCTAGTGCCAGATTTCAAAGGGACTGTTTCTAGTTTTTGCCCATTCAGTATGATATTGGCTGTGGGTTTGTCATAAATAGCTTTTATTATTTTGAGACATGTTCCATTGATACCTAGTTTACTGAGAGTTTTTAGCATAAAGTGCTGTTGAATTTTGTCAAAGGCCTTCTCTGCATCTATTGAGACAATCATGTGGTTTTTGTATTTAGCTCTGTTTATGCAGTGAATTACGTTTATTGATTTATGTATCTTGAACCAGCCTTGCATCCCAGAGATGAAGTCAACTTGATCATGATGGATAAGCTTTTTGATGTGCTGTTAGATTTGTTTTGCTAGTATTTTATTGAGGATTTTTGCATCAATGTTCATCACAGATATTGGCCTGAATGTTTTTTTGATTGTGTCTCTTCCAGGTTTTGGTATCACGATGAACTTGGTCTCATAAAATGAGTTAGGAAGAATTCCTTCTTTTTGTATTGTTTGGAATAGTTTCAGAAAGAATGGTACCAGTTCCTTTTTGTACCTCCAATAGAATTTTGCTGTGAACCCATCTGGTCCTCGATGTTTTTTGGTTGGTAGGCTATTAATTGCTGCCTCAACTTCAGACCTTGTGTTTGGTCTATTCAGGGATTCAATTTCTTCCTGCTTTAGTCTTGCGAGGGTGTAAGTGTCTAGGAATTTATCTATTTCTTCTAGATTTATTGGTTTATTTGCGTAGAGTTGTTGGTAGTAATCTCTGATGGTAGTTTGTATTTCTGTTGGATCAGTGATGATATCACCTTTATCATTTTTTATTGCATATATTTGATTCTCCTCTTTTTTCTTTTTTATTAGTCTGGCTAATGGTCTATTTATTTTGTTGATCTTTAAAAAAAACAGCTTCTGGATTCATTGTTTTTTTGAAGGGTTTTTTATGTCTCTATCTCCTTCAGTTCTGCTCTGATCTGAGTCATTTCATGTCTTCTGCTAGCTTCTGAATTTGTTTGATCTTGCTCCTCTAGTTATTTTAATCATGACATTAGGGTGTTGATTTTAGATCTTTCCTGGCTTCTCTTGTGGCCATTTAGTGCCATATAAATCTCCCTCTAGACCCTGCTTTAAATGTGTCCCAGAGATTCTGGTACATTGTGTCTTCATTCTCATTGGTTTTGAAGAACATCTTTATTTCTGCCTTCATTTCATTATTTATCCAGTAGTCATTCAGGGGCAGGTTGCTCTGTTTCCATGTCGTTGTGTGGTTTTGAGTGAGTTTCTTAATCCTGAGTTCTAATTTGATTGCACTGAGGTCTGAGGGACTGTTTGTTATGACTTCTGTTATTTTGCATTTACTGAGGAGTGTTTTACTTCCAATTGTGTGGTCAATTTTAGACTAAGTGCAATGTGGTACTGAGAATAATGTATATTCTTTGGATTTGGGGTGGAGATTTGTATAGATATCTATTGGGTCTGGTTGGTCCAGGTCTGAGTTCATGTCCTGGATATCCTTGTTAATTTTCTGCCTCATTGATCTAATATTGGCAGTGGGGTGTTAAAGTCTCCCACTATTGTGTGGTAGTCTAAGTCTCTTTGTAGGTCATTAAGAACTTGCTTTATGTATCTGGGTGCTCCTGTATTTTGTGCATATATATTCAGGATAGTTAGCTCTTCTTGGTGCATTGATTCCTTTACTATTATGTAATGCCCTTCTTTGTCTTTTTTTATCTTTGTTAGTTTAAAGTCTGTTTTATCAGAGACTAGGATTACAACCTCTGCTTTTTTTTTGCTCTCCATTTGCTTAGTAAATCCTTCTCCATCCCTTTATTTTGAGCCTTATGTGTGTCTTTGCACCTGAGATTGGTTTCCTGAATACAGCGCACTGATGGTCTTGACTCTTTATTCAATTTGCCAGTTGTGTCATTTGATTGTGGCATTTAGCCCATTTACATTTAAGGTTAATATTATTATGTATGAATTTGATCCTGCCATTTTGATTCTAGCTGGTTGTTTTGCCTGCTAGTTGATGCAGTTTCTTCATAGTGTTGATGGTCTTTACAATTTGGTATGTTTTTGCAGTGGCTGGTACTGGCTCTTCCTCTCCATGTTTAGTGCTTTCTTCAGGAGCTCTTGTAACGCAGGCATGGTGGTGATGAAATCTCTCATGAATTGCTTGTCCATAAAGGATTTTACTTCTCTTTTGCTTATAAAGCTTAATTTGGCTGGATATGAACTTCTGGGTTGAAAATTCTTTTCTTTAAGGTTGTTGAATATTGGCCCCTATGCTCTTCTGGCTTGTAGGGTTTCTGCCAAGAGATCTGCTGTGAGTCTCATGGGCTTCTCTTTGTGGGTAACCCAACCTTTCCCACTGTCTGCTGTTAGCATTTTTTCCTTCATTTAAGCCCTCGTGAATCTGATGATTATGTGCCTTGGGTTGCTCATCACAAGGAATATCTTTGTGGTGGTCTCTGTATTTCCTGAATTTGAATATTGGCCTGCCTTGCTAGGTTGGAGAAGTTCTCCTGGATAGTATCCTGAAGAGTGTTTTCCAACTTGCTTTCATTCTCACCATCATTTTCAGGTATACTGATCAAATGTGGATTTTGTCTTTTCACACAATCCCATATTTCTTGGAGGCTTTATTTCTTTTTATTCTTTTTTTCTCCATTCTTGTCTTTTTGCTTTATTTCATTGAGTTGATCTTCAATCTCTGATATCCTTTCTTCTGCTTGATTGATTTGGCTATTGAAACTTCTGTATGCTTCACGAAATTCTCATGCTGTGTTTTTCAGCTCTGTCAAGTTATTTATGCTCTTCTCTACATTGGTTATTCTAGTTCCCGCCACCCCCGCCTCCCCCCGCCCCCCCCCCCCCCCCGCCAAGACAGAGTCTTGTTCTGTCACCCAGGCTGGTGTACAGTGGTGTGATCTCAGCTCACTGCAACCTCTGCCTGCTGAGTTTAAGCGATTGTCCTGCCTCAGCCTCCTGAGTAGCTGGGACTATAGGCATGTGCCACCATGTCCAGCTATTTTTTTTTTTTTTTATTTTAGTAGAGATGAAGTTTCACCATATTGACCAGGCTGGTCTCGAACTCCTGACCTCATAATCTGCCCACCTCGGCCTCCCAAAGTGCTGGGATTACAGGCATGAGTCACTGCATCCTACCCACTCATTTTTTTTGAATGTTTCTTATGTCACAATAATTATTCTAGCACTGAAGCTGAAATAATGAGCAGACAAGGAAACTGCCCTCATAGAACATCCATTTGATTGTCAGTGCCCAGGCAGCCAGCAGATACATTGATACATGAAGTGCATTCCATTTACTCGATTGAACAAATCCAAGTGAAAGAGACATTGTTACTGGAGGTCCTCATTATTCCAAAAGAAGCTCTTTTCTGTTCTGTGTCATGAAGCCAGTACACAAAAACCAAAAGTGAGAGTTAAGCAGTGCAGGTTTTATTCCAATGGCCATGGAATGGGAGAAGTGGGAGCATAGCTCATAACTCAACTTCTCAGCTCCTAAGAACTGGTAAGTTACAGATATAGGTATTTTTAATGAAAGTGCTGGACATTAAGAACAGGCAGAAGAATAGCCATGCTTTTTTCTTAGAAAGGGCTGGAGATTTTCTTGGAATCAAGGATAGTCCTCTTTTTCATCCTTTCTTTTGCCTGTTTCAAAAATGGTGATTCATGGTGATTATCAAGTGTCATGGCACCAGCGGGAGTGTCATTTAGTATGAAAATTGGATAATGAAGCTAGAGGTTCTTCAGAAGTCAAATAAGTTCTGACCACAGACATCCTGTTTCCTAAAAATAAGCAGAGATAGAGCTGAGTAGGAATTTAGCTATGTCACACAGGCATATACATTTGGCAACAAAAGCAGTGTAGGTTGCAGGTAAGTCACATAAGCACTGCAGTGGGTAACAGCATCCTCCCTCTAACCATTCTCAGAAACTCAAATTGTGTCTAGAACTTTTCATAGGAAATTCTTCTAAAAAGGGCCTAGTAGAAGACAAAGGGCATTGGAATAGCAGCTACAAGTTCCTAGTATAGTGTTCTGAGGAATTTCTTAAAGAGAGAGGACTTTTTGGCATGCCTAACTTGAATCTACCTCTAAAAATTTTTAAATGGTTTATACTTTTAAATTTTATGATTCATTAACTTGTTTAGAGAAAAGGAATCCAGTATTACTACAGAAGTAGCCCCAGGTGTTTCAAGAGTGACTGAAGTGTTTTTTAATTCCTTCTTGTAATTTCAAAAATTATAACTTATAACTTGCCACTTGAAACATTTGGCCAAGTAGAACCCACTTTATTCTCCAGTGTCCAAAAAGACTCAGTTAATACTTGTTGAATGATGGAAACAAGAAGGTCAGAGGCAGCTAACTTTTTACTTTGCTGGTATTGGCTAGTGGAATGATGGAGTCTGAAATGAGGGCTCATGATAGCAGACTTGCATCATAATATTTACTTTGAAGCTGAGCATAATTAATTATTCAGTTTGTGGTTTTAAAAGCTAAATTCTCTAAACTTCTATGAGTAAACGGTAAATACTAACGTAAAAGTAAAGCAAGGATTTATGAACTTAAAAGAATATTGTTTTTAAATATAGCTCACAAATTCCTGGTTACAGACACTATGAACTTTTAGAGTAAAATATGAATAAATATAATCCCGTACTTAGCAATTTACAAATTAAAATAATCTTTACAGAAATTCCATTCTATTTTTAGTAATAACTACGCTCTTAATTCTTAGGAATGTACTGCAATGTCAGTTTTCTTTCTAATATTTATTTAATGAGGCCTAGTTGTTCTTGAGATTTTTCTTGTCATTGGTTTGTTTTATGTAAGCTTATTAAATTTTTAGATGTCATATTTTACCATTAGTTATGTTCTATTACTAGTTTCTCCAAATAAACTAATGTCCCAAAAGCAATCCTGAGTCATAATTACAATTATAAGAACAGAAACACAATGTGACAACACATATGATATACTAAATATTCGTCATGAATAGGATTTGAGTAAAAATATAGGGTGTGAATACATATCTGTCAGTAAGTATGATTGTAGAGATTTCAAAGAAATCTATTTAAAAATGGGGCAAATAAGAAGTGTAAGCCTCACTTTCAGAAATCTAGACTATATTAGATTCCAAAAATTCATTTGCCTCAAGTTTTTAACGTATTACTTACAAAACTTTGCCAAGTTGTGATTTTTCAGAACAAGTGCAAAATTACATTTCCCTGTACAAACTTGATTAACTTTATAATTGTTTGTGTAGAAGACACGCAACTTTAGCATTATCATTCAAAATTGCATTTCTCAAAGCAAAAAGAAGAATAATTACTATTTCCAAAAATTTTGTAGAAACAATTGTAGAAATAACTACAAATATCATCAGAAAACAAAGTGAGTTACTAGCAACATTTCTTTGTTATATAACGAGTGATGACACAGTAAATTAATGACATATTCTGTAAAAGCAATTACTTTCTAATATATATTCCAAAAGATACTTTATTTTATAGCTGTATTAATTAATGTGCAGAGTATGAATTTGCTCTTGGCATATGTTCAAACGCAGCATGAGGAAGGTATGCAATGGTGATTCAGCTTCAGCTATATGAGGATTAAGAAAGAACATATTTACTTTAATTAAAAGGATTTTGCATTGACTTCCAATCCATTCTCTGAGTCTTATTTACACTGCATATTGAAGGAAATGGTGAAAATTATGGTTATGATCTAATCACTATCAGACCATGTCATTCTTTTCAGTATGCAAAAAGATTTACTCAGTTCTGTTTATCTATCCTGAGGTCAGCTGACCATTGAGGGCAAGACAATTTCCCGAGTGTTGGAAATAAAACAAACAACAATAACAACAAAGAAACAACAATAAAAACAATAGCTTCTTGACACTAACTACACAGAAAGGAGTACCATGATTTCAAGGGACATGCCCAAGTGGCTAGCTCAGTAATATGTCCTCTGCCCTAAAAAGTCTGAACCCATTGCTTCAAGGCTGAAGGAGAAAGACTTCTTATCAGGCAAATATAACAGGATTTCATATGAAGATGAAAACTCAACAGTTGAAAGTTTCACATCCTTTAGATACTCTTTCTAAACATTTTTCCTTTGAGAAAGTATTTTTTTAGACTAGTGTAAATAACAAACAGTTATTGATGTCACTTATGGTAGAAAAACTTCCTACACCAGATGCACTTGTCCCAGTTGTCTTCGGCACCTGAAGACATGTGAGCAACTGCTAATGAAGAGTAATAAACAGACACATGGGAGATAGCATTTTCAACTCCACTCTGAGGTGAAGTTCCAATTACATTTGAGACTTAAGTTCTCTCAATTTTTTTCTAATCAAAGTTCCTGAGTCCAGTATTTACAAATATTACAGCATTAGCAGATCAGTGTCTACAACTCATCTTTTTCTGCTGTATCCTCTTTACCAGTTGGGGGAGGGCCTGCACATCCTTAGAGTTTGCTGATAATTGGCTGAAAAATTTCTTCCAGTTCCTCCTCCTTAGCTTTGAAGTCTTTAACGTCAGCATCTTGATGGCTTTCCAGCCATTCATTCTTTTCTTCTACAGCCTTTTCCACGGTCTCTTTATCTTCAGAGGAAAGTTTACCTCCTAGATTTTTCTTTATCTCCGATCTGATTATTTAGAGAATAAGCATAACTTACCAACTCATTTCCAGTATCAATGTGCTCCTTGAGCTTTTTGTCTTTCTCAGAAAACTTCTCAGGATCATTAACCATCCTTTCGATTTCTTCAGGTGTCATGTGATTCTGGTCATTGGTAATTGAGATCATATTTTTGTTCCCTGTACCCTTGTCTTCAGCTGCTACTCAAAGAATACCATTCACATTTATCTCGAAGGTGATTTCAACATGTGGGACCCCACAAGGAGCAGGAGGAATTTCAGTCAGAACAGATGGATCAAGAAGATGATTATCTTTTATCAGGGGTTGTTCACCTTCATAGACCTTCATTATAACAGTTGGTTGATTATCAGAAGCTGTAGAAAAGATCTGAGACCTCTTGGTGGCCACCACTGTGTTCCTTGGAATCCGTTTGGTCATGACACCTCCGACAGCTTCAATACCAAGTGTAAGTAAGGGAACATATATTGAGCAGTACCAGGTCACCTATATCTTGAACACCAGAGAGCACACCAGCCTGGACAGCAGCACCATAGGCTACAGCTTCATCTGAGTTTATGCCATCGGATGGCTCCTTGCCATTAAAGAACTCTTTAACCATTTGACGAATATTTGGGATTTGAGTAGAACCACTAACAAGAACAGTTTCATCAATATCAGACTTCTTCAAATCAGAATCTTCCAACACTTTCTAGACAGGCTTCATAGTAGACTGGAACAGATCCATGTTTAGCTCTTCAAATTTGGCCTGCGTCAGGGTCTCAGAAAAGTCTTTTCCTTCACAAAAGGACTCAGTTTCAATTCTTGCTTGATGTTGAGATGACAGTGCCTGTTTGGCCTTTTCTGCCTTTCCCCAGAGTTTCTGCACAGCTCTGTTGTCTTTCCTGACATCTTTGCAGTCTTCTTTTTGTACAGCTTGATGAAGTGTTCCATGACAGACTGGTCAAAGTCTTCTGCACCCCGGGGTATATCCATTAATGGCCACAATTTTTAAGACACCATTGTCAGTAGTTAGAAGAGAAACATAGAAGGTTCCACCACCCAGGTGGAACACCAGGATGTTCTTCTTCCCCTCCCTTTTATCCAGGCCATAAGCCGTGGGCTCGTTGATGGTCTTCATAACATTTAGCCCAGCAATAGTTCCAATGTCTTTGGTTGCTTGACGTTGGGCATTATCGAAATAGGCTAGTATGGAAACAACTGCATGGGTTACCTTCTGTCCAAAATAAGCCTCAGTGTTTTTTTCCATTTTAGTGAGAACCATGGCAGAAATTCCTTCAGGTGTCAATGTCTTTGTTTGCCTACCTCCAGTATCAACTTGAATGAACGATTTAGTTTTCTTTTCACCCACCTTGAATGGCAAGAACTTGACGTCCTGCTGCACAGATGGGTCGTTCCGTGCGGCAGATGAGCTGCTGGGCGTCGAAGACCGTGTTCTTGGGGTTGGAGGTGAGCTGGTTCTTGGTGGCATCACTGATCGGACGTTCCCCTTCAGGAGTGAAGGCCACGTAGGATGGCGTGATACGGTTGCCCTGATCGTTGGCGATAATTGCGCGACCGTTCTTAAACACGCCAACGCAGGAGTAGGTGGTTCCCAGGTCAGTGCCGACCACCGTGCCCACACCCTCCTCCTTGTCCTCCTCCTCGGCAGCATCAGCATCGCGGCCACTAGGGAGAGCTTCATCTTGCCAGCCAGTCGGGCAGCAGCAGGCAGGGCCTCGCCCGCAGTCCAGCCACAGTTCCGCAGCACAGGAGCGCAGCGCGGTTACCCACCTCTCACTCTCGCCAAACAGCCCAATCAATCGGTCTGTCTGTGCTGTCTCAGCCGCCATGGAGAAAGTATATTTTTATATATACTTGATCAAATGTAAAAACCACAACCAAATGTGGCAAAAGCTGAGAGAAATAATTTCTGGGACTGTAGGCAGTCAAAAATCAGATTTGGATTCTCTATGTTGCCCTCAGCCTTCGAGTTTTAACTGTGCCTTGCTCACTGACTTGGCATTTGAAGGAGTGCTAGAAATGGCCCTTAATGGAAAATTATGAGAAAACATTCAGAATTTCTGAGCCATGTTCAATTTGAGTATTCTGAAGGGCTTCACAGTGTTAGAAATAATTGGCATTTACAATAATTTATAGGTTTATGAGATTTTCCTATTTGAGATTTAAAGTCAAAAAAGATGGGGAACCTGACATGCAAAACAAGCTATCTGCCATCAGGCTGAATAGACCTATAGATAATATAATTCCTGCCATTACATGGAACAATCATGACTAGTCACTTTTAAAGACTATGCTTTATGCTTATTACTAAAAACATTGTATTGATTTCATTTACCTACAACTGGGGTCCGTGTTGCCAAGTGCTCAAGCATATCCTAAGCAACAGCAAATATTGCAGGTGCCAGTTGTCCTTGCCAGGCTTCCATAGATTCAGCCAGTGAGGAGACAACAAACCCAAATGATGTAGCTGTTTATTATTCACAGCACAGCAGACAGTATGAGCTTCAAGTTCACAGCAAATCCCCATGCCCCAGGTCCTATGGGGGTGATGTGGAGGAAATCTAGATAGATATTACATACATGGCAGGTCTGTGTCACAACTGAGGAGCCTTGGAAATCCCGGACGTATAAGGGGACTTCAAGGAAACCTGCTCATCCTCCACTTTAAAGAGAGACATTATTCATATATGTTCTTTGGCCAGGAAACCAATCTGGCCTCTGATTCAGAGGGAGGCACTTTCTCTATCACCCTGGAACATCTCCAGGAGAGGAGAGAGACCTAGCTTTATGACCCTGGGTGCATGAGAAAATCTGCTCTCTGTCCCCCCAGCAGCTTTGTAGATTTCCTTGAACAAAGTTGTTAATGCCTTTTGCTGAGAGAAATGAGCAGAAATACCAAATCCTTGGAGACTATCTCTCCAACACACAAGTGCACCCAGTGCCCATAAATGGTGTGCAGCTGCTGAGGGTTGAGCAAGGTCAGAAGATTACATGCATTTCATGCAAAAAAAAAAAAAAAAAAAAAGATTTTTTCAGCCATAGTTGAAGGCAATTGATACCATCTCAAGTGGCATTATTTTTCATAATAACACTTATAAATAACTGATGTACAAACATGGAAACTACTTTTAACACCTTAGACATCCTTGCTCTAGCCTAGAGCCTTTGGATATATTCCTCTCAAGTTTCAGGATTTAGTCACATACCTTCAAGGCCCTGTCCACAGGTAACATATTTGAGGACAACCCCCATGTTACAAAGAACCCGATAATATCTAGCTAATTAAATGGTAGAAGATAAAAATGAACTCTTCAGAGGTCTTCAATTTAGCTCAAAACTTAGAGTTCTTAAATAACCCTGAGGCTTTTACTCATGTGAGCATCTGTCACTAAGAAAATACAGAAAGACAGCTCTGAGCAAATCTGAGTTTTTAACTGGGAGTGGGAGAGCTTTTTCTCTTCACCTCAGATCATACTGTTTCTGCTTTTAAGAATGGGACAGTAGGGACAGATAACCCAAAAGGCTCCCTTCCAAATAGAAGCCCAAAAGATTGCACTGGCTCATAGAGTGCATTGCTGCTTGAATACAAGTCGGTAGTCGAAAGTTGTAAGTGAGCAGTGTATTGGTTCTCAAATTCTTACAAAATAGAATCACACAGAGTGTGGCCAAATGATATCAATTCTTTGAGGAGGACAGGTGGTTTAAAAAGGAGAGCCATACACCAAAGTAATGATTATTGAGGCAATTTTTCTACCCTCAAGGAGATCCTGAATTTAACATATAATTCACATTGGTGATTACGGGGCTTCAGAATTACTGTGTTTTCAAATATTATTAAAACCAGAAATTGACATTTGTCTTATTAAACCCTCAAAATCATAGACCCTTGCAAAGAACTTTAAATATTGGCTTGACATGTTTTTTTTTTTTTTTTTGTATGTCTGACTAGTTTTAATATCTTCTATAATTTAGAAGGAATTTAAGTGTTTATTTTTTTCTGAAAATAAGTAATTTATTATGTATAGATCACATAGGTACCTTCTTATCTCATTGGGAAAAAAAAGTCTTACTTTTAAACTCTCTAGAGTTTGCAGCAAATATTTGAGTTAATAGCTCTTTAGATCGACTGATCCTCAGATGACATGAAAACAAACATGAAATTTAATCATAGAAATATATTGCTCTTCAACAATCCTTATGTCTCTAAGTACTTAATGTTGTTTGGAAGTATATATTACTCTATAATAAAACCTGTTTTGCTAGTATATGTTAACATATCAGATAAAACTTATTTGATATGTGCAGAACTCAAGATTGGTTAAGTGTGGAAAGAAATTTTCCTAATGAAGTTATTGGATATAGTGATGGCAGAATTTTTGTCATTTAAACAAAAGCTAAATTCAATCAAAAATAACCATTCACTCAGATGCCATATATGTGCCATTACGTTTATCTGAAAATACTAGTATTAGAGCCTTAGCTAGAATTAATGTATGCTGATGCAACATACAGAAAATACAAACAGAAATAAGTTTCATAGTTGAGTTTTACTGATATTTTTACCCATTTCCAACACCCATCCTGGGTATCAAAATATAATTCTTAAAGAGTTTGATGAGGAAAATAAAAAGATTTGTCTAGAATGACCTACTGTATACTGTTAATGCATATATTAAAAATTTTGTTTTGCTTTTTAAATTAAAACTGTGATAAAATATAATATGAAATTTACCATCTTAATCATTTTTAAGTTTATAGTTCAGTGACATTAAGTACATTCACTTAGCTGTGCCACTATTACTTCCTGCCATCCACAGAACTCTTTTCCTTTTGCTGTACTAATATTTGTAGACAACATACTCTCTGTAGGTTTTGGTATTAGCATCCATTTGTAATCACTAAGAATCTTGGAATTAGGTTTAGGCATTACGGCTAGCTGAGACTACAGGGGCAGGTCTGATGAGATTTGGGCCTATCCTGTGTATCTCAAATGGTCAGTTAAACATTGGGAGTTGATTTAACTTTAGGGCCATACCACCAAGGGAATTCATGTTTGATTATGTCATTGCTTAAGCATATTATTCTGTATGAGTCTTTATCAACTAATTTGTAGAGAAGGTTTGTTTTCTATCAATAGGTAGGCAAACTTCTTGCTACTTTTAATTTCAGGCATAATCCACGTCCATCAGTGCGTAGTGTGTCCTTTTTTGTTTTGTGTATGTAGCAATGGACGTGTAATTATTTTGGTAGAAAGAATTATTTTCTCTTCAATGTGGAAACTAAAAGTGGATAACTATTCACCAAATAGGTGCTATGGAAAGGTTGAAAAGAGATATGTGGTAAAAGCATATAGATAATATTTGAGAGAGATACTGTTTTTTCAGTTTATTTCAAATCAACTTTTGCACATTTGTATCTATAATCAGTGGAGTGAGTGACGGGATAGGAACTGTAAATGGAAAACTGAAGAATGATACAGGGAAAAGTTGTAAAATCTAATATTGTGGTGGTGAGCAAAC
Organism: Cacajao melanocephalus; assembly: GCA_963573385.1. NCBI lineage: Eukaryota > Metazoa > Chordata > Mammalia > Primates > Pitheciidae > Cacajao > Cacajao melanocephalus. The sequence goes on from CAUYLG010025316.1 coordinate 21,413, forward strand.
CAGCTTTATACTTTATTAGTTTCTGCCACTGTTGCATTGAGCAAATATCTATATCTGACCTCAGGGTTTTTAAAAAAAATTCTTATGATTTTCCATCATTCCCTTCCCCTCACTAAGGAATTCTAGATTTCGTACTTGACTTTGAAGATTCTCCAAGTGGCTGGAATGTTCTAAAGGGAACCTCTTCTTGGAACACTTTCATTCTTCATGTCTCTTTCCTCCTCTCACTCCTTCAATGGACTCATGACTAGTAGTTTTCTTTCCTAGCTCTTCTTAAATGTCAGTTTCCCAAGATGTTTTTTTTTTTCTTCTCTCCTAGACTTGATTAAATGTCCTTGTTATATGCTCCCATAAAATCCTGACCTTTATGTCTCATGAATTTCATTGTACTTTATTTGAATTAGGGTTATGGTTGGCTTCCTCCTCTGTTGTATTTTACATTCCATGATGCTGGTTACCTGCTTATCTTGCCAATGCTGCATCACCCAGCACCATGCTTGGTATATGGCATCAGCCTTGAATCATTTTGGCTCCAAAAGTTAAAAATGTATATGTAAATAAAACAACAATAATTCTGGAAGAAAACATAGGATATTTTCTTTATAACCATGGAATGAGAAGGCTTTTCTGTAATTCAAAATTAAGAACATTGAAAGAAAAGATTGATGCTTTTGACCACATAAAAATTGGAAGCTTTTACATAGCAAAAGATCTCATAAAGTCAAAAGGTAAATGAAAAAATGGGGAAAAGATTTTCTACTCTTATCACAAACAAAAGATTATAAAGAAATAGACCAACTACTCAGTGGATCAAAAAGTAAGGTATTTGAACAAATAATTCTCAAATACCAGTTTTTATGAATCACATTGGGAAAGTTGTAAGATAAATCATACATTCATTTGGCAGTAAGTGTGATTATGTAGAGTGAATTGAGGGAGACTGGGTGTATGGGAATAGAGATTTGTGGTGAGTTTTTCATGATATTGCTTTTTAACATTTTACTTTTGAATCCTGAAGTCATATAACCTGTTAAAATTTAGTGATAAAACAATTAGAGAATGGAAAAAGTTAACAGTTATAAAAATATAAAATATGAGGAAACTATAAGAACTAGAACTTTTTAATATTATGCTGAGGGAAGGTAAGGACAAATTGGTAACAGTCTTCAAGCTTAAATGCTTCAGCTTAAAAATAAGGGATTTACGCTTAAATCTCTTGGTCGTTTCAAATTCTGAGACTATCCTTTGACATGAAGGGTTTCATTAATAAGAAGTTTTATGTCTTGGTGATATTTTCTGTCTCCATTAAGAATAGCACAAAAATGTGAACTTAAATTTTCAGAGGAAAAATATGACATTGGGAAAGTATAAAGAATATCAAATTATTAATTTCTAATAACAGGAGTCTTCACTGGCTTATGTTGAGCATCACTATGTAGCTGACTTTGGGAGCTTCTTCTTTGTTTAATTTAGAATTACTTATTTAATTTTTAAATTAAATATATGATTGTAAAATCTGTGTAACAGTATTGTAATTGGTTTTTCTTGCACATACATTAGATGTTTTTTATAAATGTACATGTAAATACTAAAAATGTATATATGTTATATGTTATCGATACATGTATGGAACGAAAGAGGGAAGGAGGGAACGAACGAAGGAGATGATATTCTTTGAAAAAGATAAGAATGTATATTTCTTTGCAAGTTGCTTTTTTTACTTACTCCTATGTCCTGCTTTCTCTGATAAATATATATCTAACTCAGAAAATACATACTGTACAATTATTGCTATTTGACCTTAACAAGGTCAATTTTATTTTTGAAAATATTTATAGAAATAATTGAAAAATTGCTATATATGTACTAGTCAAGTTTAGTGATTACATTGTTCAATCTTTTCTAAATTATTCTATATTTATTCACTGTATTGATCTGTGGCAGGCTCCCATTACACTATGTGGTCTAGGGAAGTGCACAGAGATCTAGAGGGAGCCAGATTAAGTCTGCATATTAACATCTTTATGAAAAACCTATTAGTGTTCCATAGCTATTAATTATTTAATTGTCAATGTAATGTTTGTGGATTTCATTCATTAGTTTATGTTAATAAACTTCCAAGAAAAATAAGAGAAAAAAGTACCTTTTACCTGAAGTTCTAATTGTACAGCATGAATTGTCTATTATAGGTTGTATGCATGATTGAGTCCCAAGAGAAAAAGCTGACACTGGCAAATGACTTAATATTGTCTATATTCAGAGAATTTGTAATATGTTACTAAAAATAGAATTTCAAGAAATTGTGGTATAGTCCTTAGCTGAAATACATTAACTTGACACTAAATTTAAAAATAACAGTAGTTCGTGGACTGTGTTGCCACAATATAAAAAGAAGTTCACAAATCTAATGAAGAATATTTTATTTATAGAAAATCTTTGAGCTAGGACTATATTGTCATGTTCTAAGCAGTACTTAACACTTCTATTTGATGGTACTAAAAATATAATCACCTCCCCAAAGAAGCATCATAATTTAGCACTGTTCATTTTACAAAAGTTGTCAAAAAATTGTCATGGAAATAAATAACTTGGAATGGTACCATTTTGGGGGATTTTATTTTGTAAGATTTTAGAATTTTATTAGAATGCCTCTTCTGTGTCTTCAAATTGGGGTCCTTCGTCTGTTCCCTAGCATAAAATTAATTGTAGTTCTTGAACATAGTTAATATAACTTATTATGCCTTAGAGTGTGCTAAAAATTAGATATACAGTGTATAAATACATTGTGCTTGTGTGTGTATATATATGAGATTGTGTTGTGTATATATGTATACACAGATATGTGATACACATATTATACGTGAGATACAAAAATGATACAAAAAGATATACAAGACTATGAAAGCCTTAAAAAAGAAAATTTTACCTAATTTGAGATCTAAAATTGAAGGGAGAGTAGGAATTAATTAGTCAAGGAAGGCTAACGTATTTAGGCAGAGGACGTATTCACACAAATGTTTTGTGGAGGGAGAAGCTTGGTGGATGTGAGGAGCTAAAGAAGGCTTAGGTGGCTAAAGTGGGAGAGGCAGTGGGGACCCCATACCATGGGAGCTTACAAGACATATTAAGATTTTGTTTTCATCCTGTGAGCAATGGGACTTCAGTAAAATAGAATTTTAAGTAAAGAAATTAAATAATGATGATTTTACTTTGAGAAGATTTCTCTGGTTGCAGAATTGAAAACAAGTTTTAGGTAGGTACGTGTTGTCTATGATGGACATAAGTAGCCTAGTGAGAAGGCTGTTACATGGTTCAGGTGAGAGATGGCAGGTTGGACTAGAGCAATGGGAATAAAGATGGCAAATTCATGTAGAAGTTCTAATGGCATTTTCCCCTTAAACACTGAAGTCTACATTGGTCTAAATTGTATTACTTATTACTTACTAAATCTTACAAAATAGGAAGAGTTAGAGTGATTTGTAGGAGATTATTAACATGAATGTCTCAGAGGATTAGGGTGAATTTTGGATGCCCAAACTCATATTCGGCAGTCTTAACATAAATAAAACATTATCTGCTTAAAGATGATACATCACTGTCTCTTCTGCTGTGTAATCCTTCCCTTTATAAAAAATAAAGGAGAACCATGCCAGTTCTCATATTTTAATGAAACTTAAGCCTTGAAGTATTTTATCGTTACCAAGCTCCATATAATTTTCAGTCAATGCAACTCTAAAATGTAATTTTAAAATTATTAGATGAACATTAAATGGACAGCTAGAATACTATTAGGTAGCAATTTTATATAATTGACCTTCTTGAAAGGTTAGTTGCACTAATCTTCCATCTCAGGCAAGAGTATTTTACAAACACTTATGTAAAAGTTCAAGTGACATAAAGTTCTTTAAATTCAGTACATGCTGAATTTATCTAATAACTCTATATTTATTACATCCAATAAAATTACCAGAGCAGACGCCATAATTCAATATAAATTCCTATGTTAAAAACTGTATAGCCCTGTGCCTAATCATGAAATTTTTTCAAAATTAAACATTGGGAAAATTTTATTTGTCTTTTTAATTCAGTGCTTTCACTACTAACGGATATGACCTTTATTCAAGTCCTGTAATTTCAATCAAGAAACAGTTAATCAGCATTTGCAAAGCATAAAGATAAGTCACTATTAGAGAGTCAGTGGTTAATGAACCCAAATGCCCAACATGAGAAGTTTTACCTTCTAGTATGAGTTAATTTTTTTCCTGGTATATCCCTACCATAAACACATAGCCAGTATTCAAATTTTCCCTCTGGAAATTATTAAAATATTCTTAGCCTGAGCAAAACTTTCCTAGTATTTTTCCTGGCTTGTTTAGTATTATTATAGGTTATAGATCATCTCATTTTTTTTGCAAATCAAAATGTTCTTTATAAAAAAGGTATTTTGCCAGATGGAGAGTAATTAACTCAAATGAGAAGACATATTGATAGTATCTTATAAAAAGGATATTTGTCATATTAGCTTATAAGAAAGGATGAATTTGCCAAGTTTTCTCATTATAATGCCCTTTAGAGCCTCTATATGATGTGTGTGTGTGTGTGTGTGTGTGTGTGTGTGTGTGTGTGTGTATTTTAAACCCAGGTAATTTTTTGAAGTGATGTTTATTACATCAACTGACATTAATTAGGAAAATTGGATTTTTCAGTGGTATCTGTACCACTTTGGGAACATATTGTGATTTTAAAACTGTTCAATATTATTGTATTAGTGTATTATTTACTAATCCATATAACTTACCATTTTTCTTTGTTCCAGTATTACATACTTTGTCGTAAGAATATGGCTATGTGAAATCAATGCCAAATGAAAGCACAATACAGGGCTAGTGACAAGTGTTGCATATTAATTTTTAATAATTTTATCTTAATAAATTTACTAATAACTCTTAACAAGAATTTACTCTGTGCAGAATCCTGTACTAGAGTAGAAAGGAAAGCACAGCCTCTCCTTTATAGAATTCCATAAAAAAAGGTAGAAAAAATAATAATCTCCCTCTATTTCATCACCAGCTCCTTCTACTCCCTGGGATTATGCCCCTGGCAAACTCAGTGCTTGATAAACCACTTATAGAAACAGAAGACTCCCAGCAACAGTATCAGGAGGAGAATATAATGTCATCCCACAACCACACTGCCTGCCAACATAGGGGAGAGTCTGTGTGCCACATGGTGTTTTCTCTGTAAACTGCAGCCCTGATCTTTTTCTCCAGGTGGTATCATTTTATCTCATTGTTGGGGCAGTTCTAGGGGAAGAAAGACCCAACAGCTGTGATGCAAGGTAACTCATGAGAGAAAGACTTCTCTAGTTTTTGGTAATTTTCATTTTCCTTAGGCTTTTGTATGATTATCCTCTTATATTTTTTATTTTTCACCTCAAGCCATATTTTTAATTACTATAGTAAAACACCACCGTTTTTGAAATAAGTCAAAACTTTATTATTGTTAGACATTAAGCTCCATTTTAAAAGAGAAAATAACTCATCCAAATAGGGCATCATAATTAACACTTTAGTGATATTTATGTATTCATATACCAAATACCATCAGTACTTGGTGATTTAATCTAGGAGCTTGAGCTCCTTAGGTCTGATGGAAAGTACAGACTCAATTATATTTCTCTGTTGCCTCAATAATTAAAATTGTTAAGTTAAGGGAAGTGAGGAAACCTCATTCACATTATATTCATCTTGCACTCTTTCCTGCAACCAGGCTGATTTTCTATATTCCTCTAAAGAGCCCAGATCTTCACTGGACACACAACTTTGCTCCTGCACTTCCTCCTTGTGTTTACCTATCCCTCAGTTAGGCTCTGTTTAAGGGCTTTTCTGTCTATTCTGGCTGTATCATGGTTGAGCAGGTGGGGAGTTAGGCATCTCCAAATTAAAGTTATGTGGTACAAAGACTTTACCCCTTTACTAACAAGACAATACACAGTAGTTGACACCATTAGGTCCAAAGTTACAAGCAAGATGATGTAACTTTATTATATGGAAGTTATTTGAATTTAGATATATGTACTGTTTTTTGAATTATGAATGTGATTGGGTTCAGGGATGCATTTTCAGAAAACTGAGGTCTTATGTGTAAAATAAGAGCATCACTGCCCATCAATACTCTGTTATAGATCAATAAAAGAGCATGTTTCAGTAGCATTCTGTCTAGGACAGATTGGCAGATTACTATACCTAAGGTTCATGATGGAATTACTGTCTCTCTCAGACCAAAGCAGATGCAGTGCTTCTTGTGATCTGACAGATGCAGAAGCATACTTTTAGCCACATTTTTTCTTTGTCTCTCTTTGTCTGTGCCTCTGTGTGTATGTGTGTCTCTCTTTTACACACACACACACACACACACGCACACACAGAAATCTGTATGCCTGTTTGCATGGCATTTTACCTGAAAGTTTTAACCCTTAGTTTTCCCTGGGTTTGGGACCATCCATTTTTCTTCTTAATATGTCACTTACCAAGTATCAATATTAAAGCTTGCTTTTGTTTAACTCATGTCTGGTAAGTCTGCATTCTCCATTCAAAAATACCTACCTTGTTAGAGGAAAAATAATTTATTCTTAGTTTTACCTTAAAACCAGAAAAAAAATTATATTGAGTTTCTGAAAGAGTAGATGACATTGACTTCATTCCACAATAATCTCCTTTGTCATTTACAAGCTATGCAATTCTCCATGCATGGTAATTGCACCAGATGAGAAATCAAAGAACCTCGATTCTATGTTCAGTTCTGTCCCTTATTTATTGTGTGATTTTGGTAAATTACTTCTGTAAGTCTTAGTCTTATTATTTACAAAAAGATTTCTCTTTTGGCCATGGGAAAATTACTTGTATAAAATAATGCATGTTTTCCTTCATAGTGCTTAAAAAGAAAAAAAAAATAAAATAGTGCATGTGAGATTACTCATTGATCAAATCACTTGATCAGGATTTATGAGCCGTTTCTATGTGCCACTATTGTTGCAGATGCCAGAGGTCCCACACAAAAAAAACCCACAAATGTCCTATTCCTTTCTAGCTTCACTGCAGTACACTTGAAACTATTAAGGGCTATATGAAGGAAAATGTCAGAAAAGGGAGTATCAATCATTTAATTAAACTGTTGGTTCCATGGAGATAAGAAACATGTCTCATTCTATCTTCTGCAATAAAGACAGACAGACAGACAGATAGAGCAGGATACTCAGATAAATATCAAATTGAATTAAAAAAATAAAGACAAATCTAAGAATAAAATTAAGGAATCAGAAGGCATGATGTCTATTACAGAGAAGGTTGTTTCAGATACTCAGTATGTTTCCTGAGAAACCTATTTCTTGGTTATTTAGTGTCATAGAGGACTATAAAATTAAAGCCCTTGCTAGTGGATCTAATGATGATATTTCCATGAGGCAGCTGTGTGAAAAAAAATAAAATTAGCAACACAAAAATGGACTATCTCTATCCTTCTTAGAAAAGCTGCATCTTCGATTTCCAAATTCTTAGGGTAGGAGCATATTAATTCTAATAATTATTTAGTTCTCTGATTTCATAATTCTGTATTCCTGTATCTTTTTTGTCACTAGGGAGTTAATTTGAGGCTAATTAAGTACTAGGATTCCTAAGGGGCTTGGTATTACCTGAAGTCATTTAAAAATGGGATGATTTATTTTTTTTTTCCTTTGTGATATGCATCAGTCTGAACAGGAAAAAAAATCTATAGCAAATATATTGATACCTTTTGGTAGTGCTGGATGTTACTAAAGATTTCACACTATTTTGCTTCTATGTCTGTGCATGTGGCAAACATCCCTGACTATACTATAGTTAACACTACTTAGCAAAGACCAAGTAGAAAATGATTATGTCTTGCATGCAACCCTTGGCATTGCTATCACAGTGACTGTACTTAGTCAGACTTGCCTTAGTGACCACAAAGGTTTGAGGTGAGTGAGATGAGGGATTTTCAGGTCACACTAATAATACCGTTTGATACTCGAAGGTCTTTTGAAACTTTCAGGTCTTGAGTTTCTTTCTTTACTTCTTATCAATAGATTGATATTTAAAATCATTTTTTATCCCCATATTCTAGCAAATGTAGGTTCCTTTTCTTGATGCTTGACTTGATGAGGACTGATACTTAAATTTAGAAATAGTGCTATGTTATTGAGGCCCAAATAAAAACAATTTAGAAAATATTACTGGGGTGTACTAGGGTTCTTCAGAAAAACAGAAGCAAGATAATGCATAAGTGTTGGCGAGTGGGGATGAAAGAGAAAGTTTTTTTTAATTGAAGTTCTAGGGTACATGTACAGAATGTACAGGTTTGTTACATAGGTATATATGTGCCATAGTGGTTTGCTGCACCCATCACCCCATCATCTACGTTAGGTATTTCCCCTAATGCTATGCCTGCCCTAGCCCCCTAACACCCCAACAGGCCCTAGTGTGTGATGTTCCCCTCCCTGTGTGTATGTGTTCTCATTGTTCAACTCCGACTTATGAGTGACAGGATGTGGTGTTTGGTTTTCTGTTCTTGTGTTAGTTTGCTGAGAATGATGGTTTCCAACTTCATTCATGTCCCTGCAAACGAAATGAACTCATTCTTTTTTATGGCTGCATAGTATTTCATGGTGTGTATGTGCCACATTTTCTTTATCCAGTCTATCATTGATGGGCATTTGGGTTGGTTCCAAGTCTTTGTTATTGTGAACAGTGCTGCAATAAACATACATGTATGAGTGTCTTTATAGTAGAATGTTTTGTAATCATTTGGGTATATATCCAGTAATGGAATTGCTTGGTCAAAAGGTATTTCTAGTTCTAGATCCTTGAGGAATTGCCACACTGTCTTTCGCAATGATCGAACTAATTTATACTTCCATAAACAGTGCAAATGCATTCCTATTGCTCCACATCCTTTCCAGCGTCTGTTGTTTCCTGACTTTTTAATGATTGCCATTCTAACTGGCATGAGATGGTCTCTCAATGTGGATTTGATTTGCATTTCTCTAGTTACCAGTGACAATGAGCTCTTTCGGAATTGGCTCATGTGACTGCTGGGGCTAAGAAGCCCCAAACTGCAGGGCAGGGTGGTGAGCTGGAAATTCTGGCAAGAGTCAGTGCTACAGTCTTCAGTCTGAAGACAGTCTGAAAACAGAATCCCTTTATCATCTAGGGACCTCAGTCATTTCTCCTAAGGCCTTCAACTGATTAGATTACGTCTACTTACATTATGGAGGGTAAATCTTATGATTTAAATGTCAATCACATCTACAAAGTACCTTTACAGCAATAGTTGACTGGGATTTGACTGAACAACTGAGTATCATAGCCTAGCCAACTTGACACATAGAATTAACCATCATAATGGAGTCTTATCATACATTAATTTTATATAGAATTTATATTGCCTTGGGAAAAAAGTACAGTAAATAGTATTAAGAAGACCTAAATTTTACCGTTAGAACTAATGTGAGCACCTATGGGAAAATAGGGGACAAGGTTGTGGATATTTATATCTAGATTTACACCCTGAAAACTTAAATTTTCTTAGCTTTTTGGATGCATAAATCAATTGTGGATAATTCAATTGTGGATAATTTTGTAATAAAAATCATAATTGTAGTGAATTGATTACTAGCCATTATATCAAGTAATTCACATTTGTTATTTAATTTACACAAATCTAGATATATTATCTTTACTATAAAGATGAGAAAATTAATGCTTAAATACGTTGAGATATGTGTAGGGTGACAGAGATAGTAAGAAGGAGAACTAGGATAATTACAGTATGTATTAAGGATTTTCTGCTCTGCTCACAGTTCAAAACATATTCTATTTAGAAGGCATTACCGTTTTTGACTTTACATACACCATCTGAATGGACCCAAGATATCTCATAGCCAATTTTTATGAAAAATAACTCTTTTCCCCAAATGATGAACAATTAGCTAATTAGTAATGCCTTCTAAAAAGCATGACTTTTTAATCTTAATAATTTACCAGAATTAGCTTTTGTGGTCAATATTTTTTAAGAGGTTTGTGTAGGTATTAGGCACAGCTATACAACTATTTACTACTGTTAAGTAGTGTATCTATTTTAAAAGAAATATATTAAAACAACATAAGATTACATTACCTTTAACCAGTAGAAAAAAGTTAAGCCCTATGAGCTTAATCAAAACATTGACTACTGAGGTTTTCTACCACCTGGAGAGAGAAAACCGTGAGAAACAATCTCAGTAGATACAACCATCAGGTTGAACTGCTCCTCCAGCCTTTCTAATTTCATACCACTCCTCACGTGTACTCTGCAATCACTCTGAAGTCCTTCCTTTCCATTTTCTGAGCAACATCAGTTGTATTTCTAATGCCTAACAACACATCTGGTGCATAGTGCTTAATAAATAATTTTAGAAAGGATGGAAGGAAGGAAGACAGGAAGGAAACAATATTTTCTAGAAATGCTCACTTTTTAGCTCTGAATTTACTTCAGTTCAATCAGCCCCATTATTTATATAACACTCTTTTACTTGTGTAATTGGCAACTAAGAAGTTGAGAGGTTATGGTGAAATTTGCCAGTTTTGATGCGGGTGATTTTTTATTCTTTGTTGTTTGTTCCCATCTCTTACTATCAACTAGTCACACATAAAGCCTAAGATTGCACAATGAATCTTGGCATGTGCTGAGCTATAATGAAAACCTTATCATCTTTGAACTTTATTTTAATTCAGAAAGAAATATTGACTAGTGTTTTGTGATGGAAACTTTTAGAAGATTTGTTGACATTATAGTGTGAGACAATTTCTACAGAGTAATTACCTTTTTTTCAAACCTCCCTAGCTCTACATGTAGGCATTTATTGCTATGAATTTCCCTCTAGACACTGCTTTAAATGTGTCACAGAGATTCTGGTATGTTGTGCTTCGTTCATGTTGGTTTCAAAGAACATCTTTATTTCTGCCTTCATTTCATTGTTTATCCAGTAGACATTCAGAAGCCAGTTGTCCATTTTCCATGAAGTTGTGTGGTTTCGAGTTAGTTTTTTAATCCTGAGTTCTAATGTGATTGCACTGTGGTCTAAGAGACTGTTATGATTTCCATTCTTTTGCATTTGCTGAGGAGTGATTTACTTCCAATTATGTGGTCAATATTAGAGTAAGTGTGACGTGGTGCTGAGAAGAATGTGTATTCTGTGGATTTGGGGTTGAGAGTTCTGTAAATGACTATTAAGTTTGCTTGGTCCAGATCTGAGTTCAAGTCCTGAATTTCCTTGTTGATTTTCTGTCTCAATGATCTGTCTAATATGGACAGTGGAGTGTTGAAGTCTCCCACTATTATTGTGTGGGAGTCTAAGTCTCTTTGTAGGTCATTAAGGGCTTTCTTTATGTGTCTGGGTGCTCCTGTAATGGGTGCATATATTTAGAATAGTTAGCTCTTCTTGTTGTATTGATCCTTTTACCATTATGTAATGCCCTTCATTGTCTCTGTTGATTTTTGTTGGTTTAAAGTCCATTTTATCAGAGACTCAGATTGCCACCCCTGCTTTATTATTTTTTTAATTTATTTATTTTTTTCTCTTCATTTGCTTGGTAAATCATCTTCCATCCCTTTACTTTGAGTCTGTGTGTGTCTTTGCACATGAGATGGGTCTCCTGAATACAGCACACTGATGGTTCTTGGCTTTTTATCCAATTTGCTAATCTGTGTCTTTGGATTGGGGCATGTAGTCTATTTACATTCAATGTTAATACTGTTATATGTGAATTTGATCCTGCCATTTTATTACTGGTTGGTTGTTTTGCCTTTTGGTTGACATAATTTCTTCATTGTGTTATTAGTCTTTACCATTTGGTCCTTTTTTCAGTGGCTGGTACTGGTTTTTCCTTTCTGTGTTTAGTGCTTCCTTCAGGAACTTTTGTAGGGCAGGTCTGGTAGTGACAAAATCTCTCAGCAATTGCTTGCCCATTAAGGATTTTATTTCTCCGTCACTTATGAAGCTTAGTTTGGCTGGATATGAAATTCTAGGTTGAAAGTTCTTTTCTTTAAGGTTGTTGAATATTGGCCCTCACTCTCTTCTGGCTTGTAGGGTTTCTGCTGAGAGATCTGGTGTGAGTCTGAGGTGCTTCCCTTTGTGGGTGACCCAACTTTTCTCTCTGGCTACTCTTAGCATTTTTTCCTTTGTTTCAACCCTAGTGAATATGATGATTATGTGCCTTGGGATTGCTCTTCTAGAGGAGTATCGTTGTGGTGTTCTCTGTATTTCCTGTGCTTGAATGTTGGCCTGCCTTGCTAGGTTGGGGAAGTTCTCCTGGATAATATCCTGAAGAGTGTTTTCTAGCTTGGATTCATTGTCCCTCTCAACTTCTGGTACACTGGTATAGCTTAGATTAAATGTCACATAATCCCACATTTCTTGAAGGCTTTGTTCATTTCTTTTCACTCTTTGTTCTCTTTTCTTGCCTTCTCATTTTATTTCATTGAGTTGATCTTCAGTCTCCGGTATCCTTTCTTCTGCTTGATCTATTTGGCTATTGAAACTTGCGTATGCTTCACAAAGTACTTGTGCTGTGTTTTTCAGCTCCATCAAGTCGTTTTGTTCTTCTCTAAGCTGGTTATTCTAGTTAGCATTTCATCTAACCTTTTTCCCAGGTTTTTAGTTTCTTTGCATTGGGATAGAACATGTTCCTTTAACTCAGAGAAGTTTGTTATTATCCACCTTCTGAAGCCTGCTTCTGTCAATTCGTCAAATTCGTTTTCCGTCCAGCCTTGTTCCCTTGCTGGTGAAGAGTTGTGATCTTGTGGTAGGGGAGAGGCATTCTGGTTTTTTATGGTTTCATTCTTCTTGCACTGGTTTCTTTCCATTTCCTTGGATTTATATAGTTTTGATTTCAGGTAGCTGCTTGGGGAGGTGGCCTTTCCTTTGTGTGCCTGTAGAGGAACTGCTGGGCTGCCATGGATTCAGTGGAGCTGCTGTGTCTTTTATTTACTCAGGAAAATTAGGCTGGCTTCAGCAATCGCAGCTGTCCTTCCCCATGCCAAGCTCAGTTGTTCCTGGTCTAACTTTCTAACTGACGTTCTGGAGCGAAACTCTGGAGTGAGAGTTTTTTAGCCTGCTGGGCTTTGTGCGGGGGGACCCAACCTGCTGTATGGGCTGTTTCCCTGCTTTCAGTTCCCCTTCTTTGTTGGGGGCAGGTAGCTCCGTCCAGCTGGCTTTCTGGCTTTCACGTCAGCCAGTGCTTCTGCCTAGATCTATTCTGACAGCCCTGGTGCTGGCCAGAGTTGCTGTTCTGCCCTGTTCAGGCAGCAGCTCACTGAGGCTTTTCAGCCCAGTAAGGATCTCCTGTCCTATGGGTTGTAGAGGGCTTGAGTGGAGCACTGTATCTGAACTGAAGTCCCAGAGGGAGAGATCCCCCGGTCCTCTGGTTGGTTGCAGGCATCTCCTGGGTGGGGCAGTGCACCACCTTGCCTCAACTTGCCCTATCTGGTTTATACCCACTGTCCAACCAGACCCACAAAATGAACCTGGTACCTCATTTGGAATTGTGGACACCACTTGGCTTCAGTGTCTCTCTCGCTGGGAAATGCTTTCCGGAGCTGCCTCTTATTGTGCCATCTTGGGATACTTACCTTGATTTTTATCCTTTAATTTTCTTTAAAAATTGTTGTGTGTCATGCCTGTAATCCCAGCACTTTGGGAGGCTGAGGCAGGCGGATCATGAGGTCAGGAGATCGATACCATCCTGGCCAACATGGTGAAACCCCATCTCTACTAAAAAATACAAAAATTAGCTGGGTGTGGTGGCAAGCGCCTGTAGTCCCAGCTACTTGGGAGGCTGAGGCAGGAGAATTGCTTGAACCTGGGAGGCAGAGGTTGCAGCAAGCCAAGATTGTGCCACTGCACTCCAGCCTGGCAACTGGCAACAGAGCAAGACTGTCTAAAAAAAAAAAAAATTCTTGCGTGGGGATGAAGATAATGAATTTGTGCATCTCTGTATGTAATTAACAAGGGAAGATTAACATAACTTGTAACTTGCAAAGATCTTTCTATAATTTAATATTCAAAAATATCATCTATGTAGCTTCATTCTTTCCCTAGTGCCTAGAACAAAGAAGGTAAGATAAGTAAATTCACCTAATAAAATAAAATTGAAGCCTATAAGCAAATTAAATTATTGCTTATCAGAAAAGGCATACCTTGTTTACCACCTATAAAGTGATTATAATCTCATAAAGAAGAATTTAATTTGTTTGTAGGTTTTCATTTTTATTTTATTAAACAAATTTACTCATCTTTTTTGTTCCAGGCAATAGGAAAAGAATAAAGCCACATAGATGATGTCATAGTTTCCACTCTTATAGACTAGAGAAAATGATGGGTAGACAAGAAAGGAACATCTGAGGATGGGTAAATAAACATGATTAGTGTAGACTTCATATTGGTCCACAAAGATTGTGGTTTGACATCTTAATTCCACCCCATGGGAGCCTGATGACTGTTGGAGAAACTTGCTATGACTTAGTGACTAGGGTGCCAGCAAGATGGACAGCCCCCACTATAAATTTTACCCAACAGAATGGAATAAACTTGGTCAAATCAGAATGTCATTTTTATTATTCTTTTTTAATAGATCATACTTTAAGTTATGGGGTACATGTGCAGATCGTGCAGAATTGTTACATAGGTATATACATGCCACAGTGATTTGCTGCATCCATTCCCCCCGTCACCTACATTAGGTATTTCTCTTAATGTTATCTCTCCCCAATCTCCCCACACCCTGCTGTCCCTCCTCTAGCACCCCCACTGGCCAACAGCCCCTAGTGTGTGTTGCTCTCCTCCCTGTGTCCATGTGTTCTCATTGTTCAATGCCAACTTATGAGTGAGAACACACAGTGTTTGGTTTTCTGTTCTTGCGTCAGTTTGCTGAGAATAATGATTTCCAGCTTCATCCATGTCCCTGCAAAGGACATGAACTCATCCCTTTTTATGGCTGCATAGTATCCCATGGTGTATATATGCCACATTTTCCTTGTCCAGTCTATCATTGATGGGCATTTGGGTTGGTTCTAAGTCTTTGCTATTGTAAATAGTACTGCAGTAAACATACGTGTGCATGTGTCTTTATAATAGAATGATTTATAATCCTTTGGGTATATACCCAGTAATGGGATTGCTGGGTCAAATGGTATTTCTAGTTCTAGATCCTTGAGGAATCTCCACACTGTCTTCCACAATGGTTGAACTAATTTACACTCCCACCAACAGTGTAAAAGCATTCCTATTTCTCCATATCCTCTCCAGCATCTGTTGTACCCTGATGTTTAAATGATCACCATTCTAACTGGCATGAGATAGTATCTCCATGTGGTTTTGATTTGCATTTCTGTAATGACCAGTGATGATCTTGTTTTTGTATGTTTGTTAGCTGCATAAATGTCTTCTTTCGAAAAGTGTCTGGTCATATCTTTCACCCATTTTTTGATGGGGTTGTTGTTTTCTTAAAAATTTGTTTAAGTTCTTTGTTGATTCTGGTTATTAGCCCTTTGTCAAATGGATAGATTGCAAAAATTTTTTCCCATTCTGTTGGTTGCCAGTTCACTCTAATGATAGTTTCTTTCACTATGCTGAAGCTCTTTAGTTTAATCATATACCGTTTGTCTATTTTGGCTTTTGTTGCCATTGCTTTTGGTGTTTTAGTCATGAAGTCCTGCCTATGCCTATGTCCTGAATAGTATTGCCTAGGCTTTCTTCTAGGGTTTTTATGGGGTTAGGTCTTATGTTTGAATCTTTACTCCATCTGGAGTTAATTTTTGTATAAGGTGTAAGGAAGGGGTCCAGTTTCAGCTTTCTTCATATGGCTAGCCAGTTTTCCCAACACCATTTATTAAGTAGGGAATCCTTTCCCCATAGAATAATTGAAAAATGAGGGAAATATTGGATTGTTTCCTTAACCTTAGACTTCAATATTGTTTGAGAAATATTCTGAACTAAAGTTTAAAAGGCTGAATGCTTTTTTCCTTGGCCCAGTTTCCAATGTGGTGATGCATTTGGATGACAGGAAGAGTCAATATATTGAGGACCATGATGATAAGTTTTATTTTTTAATTGATTATTACTTAAAAGTGTACTTAAATTCAATTTAGGCTTGGTACTTTAGTAATTTGCATACTTTCCTTCATAAGATTTGGAAAACATAATGTACTCCTACTTTCTTCTTTTAATGGTGTAAACTTTGACTTTTAAAATTTTAACCATTATTTGAGAAACAATCCTTCGTATAATCTTGCAATCACTTAATTCACTTAATATTACATAGTATGATAAACATTTGATAATTTAATGGCACCGAGCCATACACTTTTAAAGCAATTGGGTAGACATAAACAAATACATATTATTACTCCATAGTATTCTTGTTAATGTTGGTTATATAGTCATTTTTCTTAGCTAACAGTAACTTACAGTAATGGAAACACTGAAGTTCATAAATAATCACATGCTCTTTCTATCACTTATGATGATGGAATCTACAAGCTTTTCAGTATTCACATTGGAAAGGAACTATTGAAATAAAAATAAAATAAACATGTTTATAAAAGGACGAAAGTACTATTAAGTGCAAATCCATGCATAAGACATTTTTCTGTTAGTCTTTACTTAGCATTCAATTAATTGCAACATTTATTGAATGATAAAAATGAACATTTAAAGATATTGGTAGCTAAAAACATGTTTTTCCAATGTGGGATCGCCATAAGTAACCGACATAAAACTAATTATGTCATTTTAAATTAATTTCATCAGATTTTCTTTGATGCTTTTATTAACATACATTGGAGCCATCATAATTACTCATGAATATTTGTGACCTGTGAACATGAATAACATGCCAACCAGGATATTGTAATGGCTTTCACTCCAGTGTTCTGATCACATTTCTTCTCACCTCCACAGAGATTTCTTCCATTAGCTTTGAATAAATAGTTTCCTGCTATTTAACTTGTATATGTCCCTCAAAATTTATTTTAAATATAATTTCTTCTAATCAGATTTAAATGCCTCTGCCCTTCTCTACTCCCATAGTGTCATTGGGAATGCTTCTCCCATTCAAAATCATAGAAATATCTCACTATGGTCAAGAATTTATTGGGCATCCCTAACAGACTGTTTGCTTTTTGAGGGAAGGAACCATAAGTAAGGCAATGTTAATAAACACTTATTAAGTGCCTGGCATTGTCACATATATTGTCTCATTTGATCTTTACAACCCTGGCAATTGTCAAAGATAATGCTATCTCATTATATTGAGGCACGCTCAATAAACACTCATTGATAACATTAGTGATGACAATAATAATGTCCCTGGTAAATCTGAGAGTATAGAAGCTAACACAAGTTATAAACTCTACCACCCATTTATCAAAAACTCTGAAAAATATTTTCATTAAAGGCAGTTAAAACCTGTTAAGCTTCAGGAAAAAATAGACCTTTGCACAATACACTAAAGCTCTGTGTCCATCACAATGTAGTTCAATTCATTATGTTCTTAGAATGGCACACTAAAGTCTTTGAGACGTGTTTACCGTTTCCATCAAATTTATGAAAAATTTAAATTTTCATACTAAGAGTAGGCTCATATTCATATGACCTAAGGTGCTATCCTTTCATTTTTTTCTTTTTGGTGGTTTCCCTGTACATCTGCCTTTGTGGGAAGATAGCCAAGAATTTTGGCTTTCAAAATACACTGGAGTCCAATTAAGCAAACTGGAAATACAGAGAGCAATAAGAGTAAGAAAAACTGGCCAGAAAATGGCATGACTTGCTGTTGTTAAATGAAGGGTAAATGGATATTTTGCAGAAGTGATAGATTTTTAATTCACCAAATGGTTTTAAATCTCGTGGTTGTGTTTTCTGGCTGAGATGATATGTAAGGTATAAGGTGCCAGCAATATGGCACCAGTGTCCACAGTCCTGGATGGTCATGGTTTTGTATAATTTTCACCTTTAATTTAAAATCATTAAACTATAGAGAGCTTTTAATATGTTGAAAGCTCTCTGCTTCTATAATTATTTAATGTTATATACCTTAAGAAACATAAATTTCTCTTCTGGGGTTTTATGAATTGCCAGTATCCCAAAAGAACACGTTTTAAAATAAGACCACATTTAGAAACTAGTTATTTTCTTGGTAATCTATAGTCTGTCTTTTAAAATCCCTCAGCATTTTCATGTAAGATTTTTTGGATAACTTGATTATATAAGTGAGGAAATGATGAAAATTCTTTAACTGGCTACACACTTCGTTTGGACTGTGATGGAGTTTTATTAGACTGAACAAGCTCACCTAACATGCCTATATATTTATCATTTTGTGCATGAAATAAGGGTGTCAACAGAAATTCAGAAAGAGACAAAAGGAGCACCTCAAAGACAGGGATCTTGAGTAGGCTGATGGAACTCTATCCCCAGGTTGATGTTTTAAGTTTATTTTAATTTTTTAAAGAAATTGTATTCTGTATATTTCAGGTTTACAATATGATATGGGATAGTAAAATGGTTATTATCCTGAAGCAGATTAACATATCTATCATTTCACAGTTACTTTTCTTGTGACAAGAGCAGATAAAATCTACTTATCCAGCAAAAATCCTTAATACATAACAGTTTTATTAACTTCATCTTCATATTGTACATTAGCTCTCTAAACTGTTTCATCCTACCTAGCTGCTACCTTTTATCCTTTGACCTATGCCTGTTGACTGTGCCTCCCCATCTTGTGGTAATGGTAACCACTGTTAAATTTTCTATCTCTGTTTAAGTTCTCTGTAAAGTACATATAACACAAAACATGTCATAATCAACTTTATATTATTGGTAAAGCTTCCAGTTAACAGTAGGCTAGCAGTAATAAAGCTTTTAGGAAGTAAAAAGTTATACACAGATTTTCAGCTGTGGGTAAATTCGCCACCCCTAACCCTCACATTACTCAAGGGTCAACTGTAGGACTGTTTGTGTATTTGCGTGTGTGTTTGTGTGTGTGTGTGTGTATTCCACAGAAAAGTGAGATCATGCGGCCAGGCATGGTGGCTCACGCCTGTAATTCCAGCACTTTGGGAGGCTGAGGCAGGTGGATCACAAGGTCAGGAGTTCGAGACTAGCCTCGCCAATATGGTGGAACCCAGGCTCTACTAAATATACAGAAGTTAGCCAGGCCTGGTGGCAGGTGCTGTAGTCCCAACTACTTAAGAGGCTGAGGCAGAAGAATCACTTGAACCTGGGAGGTGGAGGTTGCAGTGAGCCAAGATCGCGCCACTGCACTCCTGCCTGGGTGACAGAGTGAGACACTATCTCAAAAAAAAAAAAATGAGATCATGCAATATTTCTATTTCTGTGTCTGGCTTACTTAGCATAATGTTCTGCAGGTCCATCACTGATGTTGCAAGTAGCATAAAATTCTTTTGTGTGTGTATACATACACTGTATATATGTGTACACACACACACACACATATATGACATAAACATTTTTTCATATCTCAGCTATTGTGAATAATGCTTCAATGAATATGAGAGTGCAGATGTATTTACAAAATGTTGATTAGAAAAAGCATTGCTGGGTTGTATGGTAGCTCTATTTTTAATTTCCTTAGGAACCTCCACACTGTTTCCCATAAAGATTGTACCAATCTACATTCCTACCAACAATATAATAAGGTCTACTTTCTCCACACCCACATCCACATTTGATATCTCTCATCTTTTTTATAACAGCTGTCCTTACAGGTGTGAGGTGATATCTCATAGTGGTTTTAACTTGTGTTTCCTTGATTATTAGTGATGTTCAGTACATTTTCATATACATGTTGGACATGTTTATGTCTTCTTTGGAGAAATGGCTGTTCAGATCCTTTGCCCATTTTTCAGTCAGTTTGGTTTTTTGGTATTGAGTTGTAGTTGTAAGAGTACTTTATAAGTTTTAAATATTAACCCCTTATCATATGTTTGTTTTGTAAACACTTTTTCCCAGTGCTTAGGATGGCTTTGTATTTTCTGTGTACTTCCTTTGCTGTAGAAAATCTTTTTAGCTGATGTAGTTCCATTTATTTTTGCTTTTGTAGCTTGAGCTTTTGACATCCGGAAAATCATTGTCAAGGCCAATGTCAAGGAGCACTTCTATGTTCTCTTCTAGGAGTTTTATTACTTCAGGTCTTATATTTAAGTCTTTGAGTTGATTTTTGTGTGCTAAGGCCCCCATTTTATTCTTTTGCACATGGAAATCCAGTTTTCCCAAGACCATTTATTGAAGAGATTATTTTTTCCCATTGTGTCCTCCTGGTGACATTATTAAAAATTAGTCGCCCTTATATGTTTGAATTTATTTCTAGACTTTTTATTCTGTTCTATTGGTCTTTGTGTCTGTTTTTTTGACAGTACTATACTTTTTAAATTACTATGGCTTTATAACATAAATTGAAATCAGGAAATGTGAATACTTTCAATTTTGCTTTTCTTTCTCAGTATTGGTTTGTCTATTCAGTTTTTTGTGGTTTCATATGAATGTTAGGATTTTTTCTTTTCTTTTTCTTTCTTTCTTTGTAAAAAAGAAAATCTTGTTCTGTAGCCCAGGCTAGAGTACAGCGGTGAGATACCAGCTCACTGCAACCTCCACTTTCTGGGTCCTGGTTCAAGCAGTTCTCTTACCTCAGCCTCCCGAGTAGCTGAGATTACAGGCATGCACCACCATGCCCAGCTAATTTTTGTATTTTTAGTAGAGATGGGGTTTCACCATGTTGGCCAGGCTGGTCTTGAACTCCTGACCTCGTGATCTATCTGCATCAGCCTCCCAAAGTGCTGGGATTACAGGTGTGAGCACCACACCTGACCTCTTTTTTCTATTTTTGTGAAGGCCACCATTAGAATTTTGATAGGAATTGTGTTAATTCTGCCTATTGCTTTGAGTAGGGAGGACTTTTTAACAATATTAATAATTCTTCCCATCCACAAATACAATATACCCTTCCATTTATTTGTGTCTTCTTCAGTTTCTTTCATTAATGTATAAAATATGTATAAATCTTTCACATTTTTAAATTTATTGATTGATTTTTTTTCCTCTACCATAAATAGTATTTTTTTATCAGTTGGATTATTATTTGTATATAGAAATACTACTGATTTTTGTAGGTTGATGTTGTATCCTGAAAATTCACTGAATTTATTTATTAGACCTAACAACTTTTTGGTAGAATCTTTGGGATTTTCTACATATAGGATCATGTCATCTGCAAATAGAAATAATTTTACTTCTTCTATTCTTATTTGAATGCTTTTTATTTCTTTTTCTTGTCTGATTGTTCCTGCTAGTACTTCCAGTACTAAGCTAAATAGAAATGGTGAGAGTAGACATCCTTGTCTTGTACTAGATCTTAGTGGAAAAGCTTTCAGTTGTTCTCCACTGATTATAATGTTAATCAGGGGATTTTTATAAATAACCTTTATTATGTTGGGATATTTTCTTTCTGGTGTTAAAGTGTTAAGAGTTTTTGTCAAGAAGGGAAGCTGCACTTTGTCAAATACAAAGTCTTCCAAAAACTCTCAGCATTTTCATGTAAGATTGTTTGGATAACTTCATTATATAAGTGAAGAAATAATGAAAATCCTTTAACTAGCTTCACACTTCATTTGGACTTTGTTGGAGTTTTATTAGACTGAACACGCTCACTGAACATGCCTATATATTTATTATCTTGTGTATGAAATAAGGGTGCCAGAGGAAAAGGCATGAAGAAACAAAAGGAGCACTTCAAAGGCAAGAATCCTGATTAGGCTGATGGGATTCTATCCCCAGGTTGATTTTTGATAGGCATAAAGTTATTTGAATTTCTTATCCCAAATTCCAGTGGGAGTGTGTCTTGTTAAAAGCTGCGCCTATCAGTCTCTATTCCTTGCATAAATTAATTTTTAAGGTTTCTGAAAATGAGTTGCTACATCATTTGCTGAGCATATACAGCCTCTATACTTTTACATGAGATTAAAGCAAACATGAAATGAAAAAAGTAACTGAAATGGCATTTCACTCCTCTTCCGTTCTGCTCTCCACTGTCCATAATTATACTGGTGACCCACTGACTACTTGTATTGGAAGAGGAGAGGCAAGAGAAGGAAGTGAATTAAAAGGGAGAACCACTGCAGCTTAAATTATAATCTTAAAGAATGATAGAAGTAGAATTTAAGGTCATCAGCAAGTTCAATGCACTTCCCCTCAGTGCCCTTGCTGATGATTTTATGATTCTAGATGCTTTCGTCTAGTGATTGAGTAGGTCGTGGAGAGAAGGAATTGAGGTGGGTCTTACTTAGCCCATTGTTGTTTCCTTATTTTTTATTTCATTTCATTTTATAAAACCACCATGATAGAGTTACCTATACATGAGGCTAATAACTTCTGGATATGAAGGGATGTGGAGTTGTGATTCAAACCCATGTTCATATGCATTCTGAGCCTTGATTGTTGCCACAGCCCATGAAGATTCTCTACCACCAAATTAAAGACTCATTGAAACACTGTTTTCTTACACCACCATAATGGCACAGACAAGAAACAAATTATTTGCATAGCCATTGTAATGTATACAACTCACCAATTACAGTCACCTAATTATGAACATTCAGAAGGTCTTTGTTGTGGCGCTAACTTACTTATATTATCTCTGAATATGGCTAAGAGTTATCTGGGTTTTTCTTGTTGGGTCTGAATGTTTATTTATTTGTAATATCTTAATACATTTCTTAATGTTCATAAAAATTCTCATCTTTTTAATATATGCAGTGTCCATTATGCCATTTTGTCATTCTGATGTTGGTACATGTGTCTTCTCTCAATTTTTTTTCTGAACAAGCTGGCAAAGGTTTGCCTATATTGTTGATATTTTCAAAGCACTAGCTTTTAGTTTACAAATTTTAATGAATTTTTAAATCAGTTTTCTATTTCATTGATTTCTCGTCTAATATTTATTATTACTTTTATTCTGCTAACATTGGGCTTCATTTGCCCTTATTTTTCTATTTTAAGGAAGAAGTTGAAGTATTTGATTTGAGATAACTTTTCCGCTTTTCTAATATAGATGTTTAGTGCTATTAATTTTTCTTAGGAACTACTTTAGTAGGATTCTCGCAATTTTTGTTATATTTTGTTTTCATTTTCTTTTAGTTGAATATGTATTTGATTTTCCCTTTCTCCTTTGATCCATGGGTTATTTATAAATCTGTTTTTGGTTTCCAAGTGGTTGTGATTTTTAGAAATCTTTGTACTATTGATTTTTAATATAATTTTGTCATAGTCTGAGAATATACTTTGTATTATTGTTAATCTTTTAAGATTTATTTTGTAAACCAGAATATAGTCTATCTTGGTAAATATTACATATTCTCTTGAAAAAAGTATAGTTTGGTATTAATTAGCAGAATACCCTGCGAATGATGATTACTTTAAGTTGGTTGATATTGTTGCTTACGTGTTCCACTAACTTTCTAATTATTTGCTCTATCATTTATTCAAAGAAAGTATTAAAATCTTTAACTTTAATTCTAGATTTCTGTTTCTCCTTCAGTTATGTGTTTTGCTTTATGTATTTTTAAACTTTCAGTTTGTCCTTTCTTTTGTATATTGTCTCTTATTTCCTTACTTTTTTGTAGTAATTGATAGACTTTCTACTCTGGTATTTTCCTCTACCACTTTGAAAGTTACATACCCTGGTACCATTATTTTAGCATTTACTCTAAATGTTTAATATGCCAACTTTAAATTCAAATATTAAGAGCAAGGTCTTCAGGATTTCAACCTTCCTTCCAAACAGTGCAGTGAAATTTCAATCACTTGATCTCCAATTATTTTGTATCTTACTTGTATGCTTTCTTTTCTTTTTAACATTAATCTATCAGACTTTTATTAAATATAAAATTTATATTCATCAAAAGATAACTTTTTAATAGTAAAACTATGAAAGGGTAGCTTTTTTTTTTCTTTTGGGGTATATTTTATTGAGATCATGTTGTTTATAGATCACATTTAGGAAATTATTTTTTAAAATGACTTTATTTACATACCATAAAAATCACCAGTTTTAGGTGTACACATCAGTGCTTTTTTTAGGGAATTACAGAACTGTGAGGCCATCCCTGAAAGAAGATTCCTTGTACCCATTTGCTGTCACTCCCCATTTCAACCCCTAGACTTACGCAGCTACTAACCTACTTTCTTCTCCATCAGTTTTCTGTTCTGGCTGTTTCATACAGATAGATTCATACGTCCTGTGGTCTTTTATTGTTATACTTTAAGTTCTGCAGTACATGTGCAGAATGTGCAGGTTTGTTACATAGGTATCCATGTGCCATGGTGGTTTGCTGCACCCATCACCCTGTCATCTACATTAGGTATTTCTCCTAATGTTATCCCTAGCCCCCACATCCCCTGAAGAGCCCAGTGTATGATGTTCCTCACCCTGTGTCCATGTGTTCTCATTGTTCAACATTCACTTATAAGTGAGAACATGCGGTGTTTGGTTTTCTATTCTTCTGTCAGTTTGCTGAGAATGATGGTTTCCAGCTTCATCCATGTCCCTGCAAAGGATATGAACTCATCCTTTTTTCTGGCTGCATAGTATTCCATGGTGTATATGTGCCACATTTTCTTTATCCAGTTTGTCATTGATGGGCATTTGGTTTGGTTTCAAGTATTTGCTATTGTGAACAGTGCTGCAATTAACATACATGTGCGTGTGTCTTTATAATAGAATGCTTTATCATCCTTTGGGTATATACCCAGTAATGGGATTGCTGGGTCAAATGGTATTTCTAGTTCTAGATCCTTGAGGAATCTTCACACTGTCTTCCACAATGGTTGAACTAATTTACACTCCCAAGAGTGTAAAAGTGTTACTGTTTCTCCGTATTCTTTTCAGCATCTGTTGTCTCCTGATTTCTGAATGATGACCATTCTAATTTGCGTGAGTTGGTATCTCAATGTGGTTTTGATTTGCATTTCTCTAATGACCAGTGATGATGAGCTTTTTTTCATATGTCTGTGGTTGTATAAATGTTTTCTTTTGAGAAATGTCTGTTCATATCCTTTGCTCACTTTTTGATGGGGTTGTTTTTTCTTGTAAATTTGTTTTAGTTTTTTATACATTCTGGATATTAGTCCTTTGTCAGTGGATAGATTGCAAAAATTTTTTCCCATTCTGTTGGTTGCTGGTTCACTCTAATGATAGCTTCTTTCACTATGCAGAAGCTCTTAAGTTTAATTAAATCCTATTTGTCTATTTTGGCTTTTGTTGCCGCTGCTGTTGGTGTTTTAGTCATGATGTCCTTACACATGCCTATGTCCTGAATGGTATTGCCTAGGTTTTCTTCTAGGGTTTTTATGATGTTAAGTCTTATGTTTAAATTTTTAATCCATCTGAGGTTAATTTTTGTATAAGATGTAAGGAAGGGTCCAGTTTCAGCTTTCTTCATATGGCTAGTCAGTTTTCCCAGCATCATTTATTAAATAGAGAATCCTTTCCCCATTGCTTGTTTTGTCAGATTTGTCAAAGATCAGATGGTTGTAGATGTGTGGTGTTGTTTCTGAGGCCTCTATTCTGTTCCATTGGTCTGTATCTCTGTTTTTGTACCAGTACCATGCTGTTTTAATAACTATAGCCTTGTAGTGTAGTGTGAAGTCAAGTAGTGTGATGCCTCCAGCTTTTTTTTTTTTTTTTTTTTTTTACTTTTTTGTTTGGTTGTTTGTTTTTGCTTAGAATTATCTTGGCTGTGTGGGCTCTTTTCTGGTTCCATATGAAGTTTAAGGTGGGTTTTTCCAGTTCTGTGAAGAAAGCCAATGGTAGCTTGATGAGAATAGCATTGAATCGATAGATTACTTTGAGCAGTATGGCCATTTTCCTGATATTGATTCTTCCTAACTATAAGCATGGAATGTTTTTCGATCTGTGTATCCTCTCTTTTCCCTTGAGTAGTGATTTGTAGTTCTCCTTGAAGTGGTCCTTCACATCCCTTGTTAGTTGTATTCCTAGGTATTATTCTCTTTGAAGCAATTGTGAATGGAAGTTCACTAATGATTTGGCTCTCTATCTATTACTGGTGTATAGAAATGCTTATGATTTTTGCACATTGATTTTGTATTCTGAGGTTTTGCTGAAGTTGCTTATCAGCTTAAGGAGATTTTGGGCTGAGATGATGGGGTCTTCTACACATACAGTCATGTTGTCTGCAAATAGACACAATTTGACTTCCTTTTTACCTAACTTAATACCCTTTATTTCTTTTTCTTATCTGATTGCCATGGCCACAACTTCCAATACCATGTTGAATAGGAGTGGTGAGAGAGGGCATCCTTGTCTTGTGCTGGTTTTCAAAGGGAATGCTTCCAGTTTTTGCCCATTCAGTATGATATTTGCTGTGGGTTTGTCATAAATAACTCATATTATTTTGAGAAACATTCCATTGATACCGACTTTATTGAAAGTTTTCAGCATAAAAGGCTGTTGAATTTTTTCCAAAGTGTTCTCTGCATCTATTGAGATAACCATGTGGTTTTTGTCTTTGGTTCTGTTTAAGTGATGAATTACCTTTATAGATTTGCGTATATTGAACCAGCTGTGCATCCCAGGGATGAAGCCTGCTTGATCCTTATGGGTAAGCTTTTTGATGTGTTGTTGGTTTTCCAGTGTTTTATTGTGGATTTTCACATTAATGTTCATCATGGATAATGGCTTGAAATTTTCTTATTTGCTGTGTCTCTGCCAGGCTTTGGTGTCAGGATGATGCTGATCTCATAAAATGAGTTAGGGAGAGCTCCCTTTTTTTTTTTTAATCGTTTGGAATAGTTTCAGAAAGAATGGTACCAGCTCCTTTTTTTACCTCTATTAGAACTTGACTGTGAACACATCTGGTCCTGGACTTTTTTGGGGTGGTAGTCTATTTATTTCTGCCTCAATTTCAGACCTTGTTATTGGTCTACTCAGGAATTCAACTTCTTTTTGGTTTAGTCTTTGGAGGGTGTATGTGTCCAGGAATTTATTCATTTTTCCTAGATTTATTGGTTTATTTGCATAGGGGTGTTTGTAATATTCTCTGATAGTAGTTTGTATTTCTGTGGTATCAGTGACAATATCCCCTTTATCATTTTTTATTGCATCTATTTGATTCTTCTCTCTTTTCTTTTTATTGATCTGGCTAACAGTCTATCTACTTTGTTGATCTTTTCAAAAAACCAGCTCCTGCATTTATTGATTGGTTTTTCATGGGTCTTTTGTGTCTCTATCTCCTTCAGTTCTGCTCTTAGTTATTTCTTGTCTTCTGCTAGCAAGTTTGATCTTGCTCTAGTTCTTTTAATCATGACGTTAGGGGTATCGATTTTAGATCTTTCCTTGTTTCTCTTGTGGGCATTTAGTGCTATAAATTTCCCTTAGACACTGCTTTAAATGTGTCCCAGAAATTCTGGTACATTGCGTCTTCATTCTCAGTGGTTTCAAAGAACATCTTTATTTCTGCTTTCATTTGATTTTTTTTTATCCGGGAGTCATTCAGGAGCCAGTTGTTCAGTTTCCATGAAGCTGTGTGGTTCTGAGTTAGTTTCTTAATTCTGAGTTCTAATTTGATTGCCCTGTGGTCTGAGAGACTGTTATGATTTCCATTCTTTTGCATTTGCTGAGGAGCATTTTACTTCCAATTATGTGGTCAGTTTTAGAATAAGTGTGATGTGGTATTGAGAAGATTGTATATTCTGTGGATTTGGCATAGAGAGTTCTGTAGATGTCTATTAGGTCTGCTTGGTCAAGATCTGAGTTCAATCTTGAATAGTCTTGTTAATTTTCTGTCTTGTTGATCTAATATTGACAGTGTGGTGTTAAATTCTCCCACTATTATTGTGTGGAAGTTTAAATCTCTTTATAGGTCATTAAGAACTTGCTTTATGTATCTGGGTGCTCCTGTATTGTGTGCATATATTTAGGATAGTTAGCTCTTCTTGATGCATTGATTCATTTACCGTTAGGTAATGCCCTTCCTTGTCTCTTTTTATCTTTGTTGGTTTAAAGTCTGTATTATCGGAGACTAGGACTGCCACCCCTGCATTTTTTGTTCTCCATTTGCTTGATAAATCTTCCTCCATCCCTTCGTTTTGAGCCTCTGTGTGTCTTTGCATATGAGAGGGCTCTCCTGAATATAGCACACTGATGGTCTTCACTCTTTATCCAATTTCCCAGTCTGTGTCATTTGATTGAGGCCTTTAACCTATTTACATTTAAGGTTAATATGTATGAATTTGATCCTGCCACTTTGATGGTAGCTGATTGTTTTGCCCATTAATTGATGCAGTTTCTTCATTGTGTTGATGGTTTTTACAATTCGGTATGTTTTTGCAGTGGCTGGTACTGGTTGTTCCTTTCCATGTTTAGTGCTTCCTTCAGGAGTTCTTGTAAGGGAGGCCTGGTGGTGACAAAAATCTCTTAGCATTTGCTTGTTCATAAAGGATTTTATTTCTCCTTCATTTATAAAGCTTAGTTTGGCTGGATAAGAAATTCTGGGTTGAAAATTCTTTTCTTTAAGGATGTTGAATATTGGCTCCTGCCCTCTTATGGCTTGCAGGGCTTCTGCTGAGAGATTCTCTGTGAGTCTGATGGGTAGGTAACCCGACCTTTCTCTCTGGCTGCCCTTAGCATTTTCTCCTTCATTTCAACCCTGGTGAATCTAACAATTATATATCTTGGGGTTGCTCTTCTCAAGGAATGTTATTGTGGTGGTCTCTGTATTTTCTGGGTTTGAATGTTGGCCTGCTAGGTTGGGAAAGTTCTCCTGGATTATATCCTGAAGTGTGTTTTTCAACTTGGTTTCATTTTCCCCATCACTTTCAAGTACACCAATCAAACATAGGTTTTTTTTTTTTCACATAATCCCATATTTATTGGAGGTTTTGTTTATTTGTTTTCACTTTTTTTCCTCTAATCTTGCCTTCTCACTTTATTTCATTGAATTTATCTTCAATCTCTTATATCCTTTCTCTTATATCTTCAATCTCTTATATCCTTTCTTCCGTTTGATTCAGCTATTGCAACATGCATATGCTTCATGAAATTCTCATTCTGTGTTTTTCAGCTCCATCAAGTTGTTTATGTTCTTTTCTACACTAGTTATTCTAGTTAGGATTTCTTCTAATCTTTTTTCAAGGTTCTTAGCTTCCTTGCATTGGGTTAGAACATGCTCCTTTAGCTTGGAGAAGTTTGTTATTACCCACCTTCTGAATCCTGCTTCTGTCAATTCATCAAACTCATTCTCCATCCAGTTTTGTTCCCTTGCTGATGAGGAGTTAGGATCCCTTGGAGGAGAAGAGGCATTCTGGTTTTTGGCAATTTCATCCTTTTTGCGCTGGTTTCTTCCCATCTTCATGGATTTATCTACCTTTGGTCTTTGAAGTTGGTGACCTTTGGATTGGGACTCTGAGTGGACATCCTTTCTTGTTGATGTTGAAAATATTTCTTTCTGTTTGTTGACTTTCCTTCTAACAGTCAGGCCCCTCTGCTGTGGGTCTGCTGGAGTCTTGCTGGAGGTTCACTCCAGACCCTGCTTGTCTGTGAGTCACCAGCAGGGGCTGCAGAACAGCAAATATTGCTGCCTCTTCCTTCCTCTGGTAGCTTCTTCACAAAAGGGTACCCACCAGATGCCAGTCAGAGCTCTCCTGTATGTTGTGTCTGTCAGCCCCTACTGGGAGGTGTCTCCCTGACAGGATACATGGGGTCAGGGAGCCACTTGAAGAAGCAGTCTGTCCTTTATCAGAGCTCAAGCGCTGTGCTGGGAGATCCGTTGCTCCCTTCAGAGCTGCTGGGCAAGGTGATTTAAGTCTGCTGAAGCTGAAACCACAACTGCCCCTTTTCCCAGGTGCTCTGGCTCTGTCCCAGGAAGGTGGGGGCTTTATTTGTAAGTCCCTGACAAGCTGCTGCCTTTGTTGAGAGATGCCCTGCCCAGCAAGAAGGAAGTCTAGTGACAGTCTGACTGCAGAGGCCTTGCTGAGCTGCTGTGGGCTTCACCCAGTTGTTCTGTAAACTTCCCGGGGACTTTGTCTACACAGGCAAGGTTAAAACTGCCTACCTGAGCCTCAGCAATGGTGGATGCCCTTCCCCCAACTGAACTCGAACATTCTAATTTGAGCTTAGACTGCTGTGCTGGCTGCAAGAATTTCAAGCCAGTGGATCTTAGCTTGCTAGTATTCATGGGGGTGGGACCCAACAAGCCAGATCATTTGGCTCCCTGGCTTCAGCCCCCTTTTTCAGGGGAATGAGTGGTTCCGTGTTGCTTTATGAGAAGGAAAAAAACCTGCTGTGGCTAAAACAGCTGCCCAATTTTATGCTGGAAACCCAGGGCGCTTGTGTTGTAGGCACCAGAGGGAATTTCCTGGTCTGTGGGTTGTGAAGATAGTGGGAAAAGTGCAGTGTCTGAGCTGGAATGCCAGAGTGTCAGGAAAAGTCCCTAATGGCTCCTCTTGGCTAGGAAAGGGAGTTCTCTGATGTCTTGAGCTTCCCAGGTGAGGCAACACCCTACCCTGCTTTGGGTCACCCTCCTTGGGCTGCACCCACTGTCTAAGAACCAGTCCCAATGAGATGAACCTGGTACCTCAGTTGGAAATGCAAAAATCTCCCCCTTTCTCCATCACTCTTACTGGGATCTGGACACTGGAGCTGTTCCTATTTGATCATCTTGGTGGAAAATCTTGTATGCTATCTTTATTTTGTATTTTAGTTTTATCTTAGTTTTTAATTCCTGAAATATTATTACAATAATTTTATAGTCGTATTTATTGAAATATCACCAAATATATAAAAGTTTGCTTGCATTTTAGTTCTTCCTGTATTTAGGATCTATGTGGGATAATTTTATTTTTGACTGAAGTGCATTTTTTACTATTTTAATTGAGTAAGTTTATTGATGGCAAAATCTGTCTTTTTCTGAAATGTTCCTGTCTTCTTTCATGTACGACATTTTCACTGAGTGTAGAATTCCAAGTTGACTTTTACTTTATTGCAGGAAATAGAAGATTGTGTTCCACAATTTTCTGGCTTCCACTGTTGCTCTTGGGAAGTTAGCTGTCAGTAAAACTGTTGCTTCTTCAAAAATGATGTATTTTCCTGGCTAGCTTTCTTTTCATGTAGGTCCTGCTCTTTTTTCACAATTTTGCTAAATATATTTTCTTCTTTAGCCTGCTTTTAATTTCCTGGGCTCTTGTATTAGATAATTGAGTCTTTCGTCTATTTTGAAAAATTCTCAGTCATTCTCTCTTTAAATTTTTCCCCTGCCTCATTGTCTTCCTTATTTTCTTCTGCAACCTCAGTTGTATATTGTTCTGGATATTGTTTTTTGAATTCTCTTCATTTATTCTTTCCCTAAAAGGATGATACATGTAGGAACTGTGTTAGTTACCTTGGTTGTCCTCTGGTTTCTAAATATGTTCAAATAATATGAGATATAGATGGCAGATTGAAGGGAGGAAAGAGAGTTTGGTTGGGCACTGATTTCCATTAGTCCCTCTTTGCCAGGCTAATTGGTTATTTACTGAAGATTGCAGCTCCTGTCAGGCATCCCTTTCCTCACAGCTGCCCTCTCTGGATTCTGTCATATTCCCTTTCCTATTCTTCCTAGACCTGGGATGGAAGTGCTCCCCACAGTGACTCACCCTGGGATGCAAAAATATATAATGTAGTTTCACTATGATCAAAACTTTGTATGTGATCATTTTTAACCTTGCTTCAAACTATCCAATTTGACTGACTATCCTATCTGCTTCTTGGTCAGAGTCTGACTCATATCTATATTTGTAAAACCTCCAAACTGCATCTTCTAAGACACTAACCTGCCTTTCATATTTCATGTCTCCACGTCCATCTGTATTATATTCTATGTAATATCTTCCAGTTTAGAATTTCTTTCTAAAGTTGTAATGTTGAGTTTTGCATTTTTAGATTCTAGATGTTCTATTTGGCTCTTTATCAAATCTGCTTGGTAATTTATTATACTCTGTTTTTCATTCATATTTTATCTGCTTATTTTGTGTCTTTAAACACAAAATATGCTTTCTGATAGCAGTTGTATCTGAAGTCTTCATGCATCTGATCTGCAGTTAGTGGTTTTTGTTGTCTTTTTTTTCTATTTTATTTATTTTAGTGTTCTGTGCTCTTATAAATGTGAGATAATATGTCTTGGAGTTTCATTTATGGGAAAATCCTGGAATAAACATGGGTTTCTCCAAATGATTGAACTTTCCTCTGTCAGGTCCCTCAATGAACTATGTGTCAAGGATCATTATAAGTAGTAACTATCATTGGAATTTGGACCGTATGATGGATGGCTAACAATTATTACTGTTTCATAGCAGCAAGGTGGCTGCATCTAATTCATATTTACACTATGTTTAGACCTTTGGGAGCCAAGAGTTGCAAGATGGATTTCTCCTGGAAGAAGACTCCTGATTTTGTCTTGTATCATTTAAGTTACCCAAGACTATGAAGACATACATTTAAGTTTTGAGGTTTACCAATTACCCTGAAGATTAATTCTATTAAAAATACTTGAGGCTAGGTAATTAATAAAGAAAAGAATTTTGTTTAATTGGCTCACAGTTCTGCAGGCTGTATAGGAAGCATGATGCTGGCATCTGTTTGGCTTCTGGGGAGGCTTCAGGAAACTTAAAATTATGGCAGAAGGTGAAGGGGGAGGAGGCATGTCACATGACTGCAGCAGAAGCAATAGAGTGAGCAGGGAGGTTTTATACATTGTTGAACAACCAGATCTCAGAAGAACTCAATCACTATCATGAGGACAGTATGAAGGGGGATGATGCTAAGCCACTTATAAGAAATCCACCACCATGATTCAGTCATGTCCCCCCAGGCCCTACCTCTAACACTGAGGTTTGTATTTCCATATGAGATTTGGAGGGAACACATATCCAAACTGTATCAATTGGTAAGTGGATTCAGTTAAATAATCCCTTAATGTACCTTGTCAGACAAAGTGTCGGTATCAAAAACTATCATGTTATTCTTATATTTTTGTCATATTTCTTATTAGGTATGTCTTTTGTAAAGAATATAGAGTTAAGTTTACTCTTGTTGAGTCTGAGATTTCATGTCTTCTAATAGTGTGGCCTGTCTTATCTTATTACATGCTTTCTGATCTTTAAATTTTTTTACTTGGCTTAGTCTTTAAAAGCTTCATGGAGAAGTTGTACCTTAAGCTGAGTTGTGATGAAAGTGTACCTGTCAGCTGGAATTTTGTAATGAGAGAAGGAGAAAGTACTCACTGTCAGTGGTTGAATTCATACATTAATATTGTATCATGCTGTACCTTTTATTTTAAAAGTAGCATATACAAATTATATCCAAAGTTATTTTCTGATAGTGGACATTTTATGGAATTCAGAAATGTAAAACATTTAATAATGTCGATATTCACACCAGAAATCTAAAGTCATATTATAATAGTGCAATTTTAGCATCCAGTCATGTGCCACGTAGTCACCTATGGTCAACAACCTTGTATATGCAACCATTGTCCAGCAAAATTATAATACTATATTTTTACTTTATCTTTCTGTGTTTAGATACGCTTAAATACACAAATATCATTGTTTTCCAATAGCCTACAGCATTCAGTATGGTCACATGCTATACAGGTTTGTAACCTAGGAGCAACAGGCTATACCATTTAGCCTGGGTGTATAGTAGATTATACAGGTAGTATACAGGTTTGTGGAAGTGTACGCTGATATTCACAAGATGAGGAAATCACCTAAGGAGGCATTTCTGACAACATATCCCCATCATTAAGTGATACATGACTATTTCTAATAAAAATATGGAATTTGAAAAGTAATAAAACCTTTATAATTTATCCATACTTAGGGCAGCTAATAAAATTAACACTTTGTAACATCTAACAATAATGAAAAAAATAGAGTATGTCTTAAGTATGATATTTTAAAAAATGCTAACGTTAGGTCCTGGCTTAGTAGGAAGGATGTTAAAAACCATAAGTGGTGGTTTTAAAAGACATTTTATAGGTCAAAACACTGAATATCACATATTTACCCATAGTGATTAAATTCAGTATTACAGATGAAGAATGAGGTCCAGAGAAGAGATAGAATTATTGGAGTCAGGCAGCTATTAAGTTGCGGAGATAGGGGTTAGCTCCAATGCTGACTCTAAACTCACTTCTGTTTCCACTATACTATATTTCTTGCTACCTTACATTTCTTACATCTCTAATAATTTTCTCCAGAAATGTTTCACAAATATTTCCTTTATAGCTGGTTTACATTAATATTATGGTTCTGCACACATATACAAGTATCACCCAGACTAATGCAGAAGTTCATACTGAAAACGTAATGATCTGCTACATGAGGAAATTCCCTATTAACACTACTTTTCTCATCATTTCCAACACTTAAAAAACCCATTGTCAAGTAAACTACAGTAACAAAATTCTAGTGAATTCACTCATTTTTCAATTCTTCCTCAGCTGTGTATTTTACCCATTGGTTTATTAAACAGGAGAGAAATATTTATTCAAAGAACAAATGAAAATAAGTTAAATTTGTAATTTTTTAACATAGATGTTTTGTGGTAAACAAAATTATATATATATTAATAGTTTGCACAATTATGTAAGAGATGAAATAAATATTAGGTTTGTGTAAAAGCAAAATCCGTGATTACTTTTGCACCAACCTAATATTTGTAGGAATGTATATAATTCCTAATGCCCAACAGTTTCAAGCTACCATTTTTAGCATCAACAGCGTATGCAGTATTTGTTATACTAGCCTTATAAGATTACTTTATTATCTCCATTTTGTATAAGAGCAAACAAATTTGAAGAGATTAACCAATTTGGCCATTGCCACAGAAGTCAGTCATGAAATAGATTCTAAGTTTGTCTAATTGCAGAGCCTGTGTTCTTAACCACAGTGATGTTATTGGAATCTCAAGTGATGTTATCGAAACCTTGGCATGAAGAAGCATAAATGTTTCTAGAAATCTACATGTAACATTTCTGAGTACTGTGACTATGGCTGTAATGCAGGTTTAGGAGGAGAGTAATTCTCAGAAGTAGAAATGTTCATGCTGAAGATGTCATTTAAGCTGGGCCTTGAAGAAAAGGAAGAATAGAGTGATGGAGGCTAAAAAAAGTACATTTTTGGTGGAGCATAGCTGGAAACAAATGTGGTAATAGGAATAGCAAATATGACAATAAATAGGTCAGTCTCCCTGGGGAGAGGATGCATGTGGAACAGTAAGATGAGATGATTAGAATTGAAGCCTTTTCACTTTTTATTTATTTATTTTAATTTATTATTATTATTTTGAGATGGAGTCTTACTCTGTCACCCAGGCTGGAGTGCTGCGGCACGATCTTGGCTCACTGAAACCTCTGCCTCCCGGATTCAAATGATTTTCCTGTCTCTTATTACTGTTTGAGACCCCCCTGGGGAACATGATAAAACCCCTTCTCTAAAACATAAAAAGTACAATGATTAGCCAGATATGGTCGTGTGTGTCTGTGGTACCAACTATTTGGGAAGCTGAGTAATTGAGATTATAGGTGCATGCCACCACGCTTGCCTAATTTTTGTATTTTTAGTAGAGATAGGGTTTCACCATATTGGTCAGGCTGGTCTTGAACAGCCTGACCTCAGGCTGGTCATCCACCTGCCTGGACCTCCCAAAGTGCTGGGATTACAGGTGTGAACCACCACACCTGGCCTTTTTTCACTTTTCATATTCACATATTTGTTTCAAATTTCCTTTGTAAAATGTAAGTACAAAATATATAGACATTATCACTTTAAAAATGAATTTGTCCTCATGAAAACTGTACTTATAGTTCTTGGCCACAAAGTGCAGTACTGATTAGATTAGGTGTTGAAATATAATAGAAAGAGTCTTTTGTAGCTAATTAAAACATTGACTTATATCTAAGCATGCCACTGATTAAACATAAGTTTTTTAAAAAAATATAAGAACTTGTCATTTCTGTTGGATTTCAAATATAGCACCAAGTGCATGCAAATACTTTCCCTGTGTGCTACTGATGAATTTAGCCAAGTGAAAGTAGAAGCAATTACTGCAAATAGTAATGACTAAAACATGTTTCTGAAGAATCATCAAAAACAGCATGGGAAAACCATTGCTGGAATTGTCATTGAAGTTGCTGTTGTTGTAGTTGTTTTTTTCATGTGTATTTGGAGTTGACTTGTAAACCCTCCCTCACGGAAGAAAAATATATGTTGTAGTCACAATTCCGAGTACTTCTGAATGTGCCCTTATTTGGAAATTTGGTGGAAGATGAGGTCATAGTGGAATAGATTGGTCTCCTAATCCAGTATACTGGTGTCTTTTTGAGAAGATGATCATGGTAACACACACACACACAGGGAGAGCACCATGCTAGGATGAAGACAGAGGCTGGAATTACACAGCTCCAAGTCAAGAAATACTCGGATGCTAGACAGAGACAAAGAAGGATTTCCCTACAGGTTTCAGAGCAAACAAGGCCCTGTTGACACCTTGATATCAAGCTTCCAGAACTGTGAAGCAGTCTGTTTCTGTTGTTTTAATCTACTCAGTTTGTGGTATTTTGTTATTGTAGCCCTAGGAAACTAATACAACATGCAATGTAATAAACAAGATATATGAAACAGTTTTTCAACGCAGAACAGTATGCATTATTTTCACAAACGAAAGCCTCCTTTTATTTTTTAAGGAAAAATATTTTGCTTAATCTTGAATAATGTTATGCCCAGAAGTTGTCTTATAAAGATGTTAATGAGGTTATCTTAACATCAATTTAAAGAACTACTTTCCAATGTGCTAATTTTCAATTTATTGAAAATATAAATATATATTTATGAGAACATGTTGATATATACCATAATATATTTTAATATCATAAATATTTAAATTTAAATTATAAATTCTAGTTCTTAAGAGTTTCATCTGTGGAGAAATAAATACATTTAAATGTGCATCTATATCAGACATATAAAAAGCAATTTATAAGAGTGAGAGAAGTAGCAAAGTTAGAGGAAAAATACTAAAACTGAAATTGAAATACAATTGATTTCTAGTCTTAGCATCATTATTTAGATGCAGAACATACTTGAGTCCTTTAATACATGAACAAACCTCAATTATTTCCTTTGAAACACACTAGTATAGTGCTGAGATGCATTGAAGATCAAATGAGAAGCAAGTCTCCAGCATAGGTAGAGATTTTGCATATCATAGATAGATGGGCATAGTCTGGAGGACTCCTGAATTAGGATGGGGTATAGGTGACATTATT
The DNA here is from genome assembly GCA_963573385.1 of Cacajao melanocephalus. Classification (NCBI taxonomy): domain Eukaryota; kingdom Metazoa; phylum Chordata; class Mammalia; order Primates; family Pitheciidae; genus Cacajao; species Cacajao melanocephalus. The sequence goes on from CAUYLG010025316.1 coordinate 58,865, forward strand.
CATCTCCTATAAAATGACAAGAATTAAGGCTGGGTATGGTGGCTCATGCCTGTAATCCCAGCACTTTGGGGGGCCAAGGTGGGTGGATTTCTTGAGCTCAGAAGTTTGAGACCGGTCTGGGCAACTTAATGAAACCCCTTCTCTAAAACATAAAATAAACAAAAAATAGCCAGATATGGTAGTGTGTGCCTGTGGTCCCAGCTACTTGGGAAGCTGGGATGGGAGAATGGCTTGAGCCCAGAAGGCAGAGGCTGCAGTGAGCAGAGATGGCACCGCTGTGCTCCATTTCTCTATAGACTCCACTGCTCCCCCATTTTCCTACTGAAGTCAGTTAATTTTGTTTAATTAATTAAATACTAGTTTGAAACTATGTACTAGGCATTTTTTAATGGACAGTGGAGATCTAAGACAAATATTAAGCTGTCACTGTCTTAAAAAACTTCAATAGTTTTATGTGAGAAAATTTTATTTGGAGTTCTTGTTAAAAATGTAGAACTAGGGGCCTCACTTCTAACAATTAAGCTCAGTAGGATTGCAACTGTACACAGATTTCACATTTTAACAAGCGCCCAAGGTAATTCTGGAGCAAATATTCTATAAGCCATCTTTGAAAAACACCACTGGTTTTAATGACCTAAAGCTGATTGAAACAGTCCATTACATCTTTTGATAGTTTTTCATTACTGAAATAGACGCTTGCCCCCCAAAACTATGATTTATTACCATTAATATATCCTACTTTGCATCACAACTGAAAGATGAAAATTCTTTTGAAGGAGAAAGTAAGATGAAGAGAAAGGGGTTATGGACACTAAGATTTGCTTTACGCAAACATCTCTTTAAAAATTTTTGCATAAATTTAATGAGTACAAGTTCAGTTTTGTTACATGAATACATTGGGTAGTGGTGAAGTTTAAGCGTGTATTGTAACCATCACCCAAATAATTTACATTGTACCTATTAAGTGATTTCTCACCCCTTCCTATCACCAATCCTCCCACTCTTCCAAGCCTCCACCTCTATTATTTCACACTCTGTGTCAATGTATACACATTATTTAGCTCCCACTTGTGAGTAAGAACATGTTGTATTTGACTTTCTTTGAAAAAAATTCTTTTAATAGAAATTCCTAAATCCATAGCCGTAATAAGAACTGTTAAGTGTGTAGAGTTTGGGTCATGAAGTTAATCACGCAATGTCACTAATTACTTGAATTACTTGAGTCAAGACTCTTAACATATCTGTAAACCAGATTCCTCATCTATAAAATGTAGATAGAAGCGAAATGATTTTTAGACTTTGTTCCATTTCTAAAAGACCTAATTCTACCTTAGGTATTTTCAAGGCATCCATTCCCAGATTTTACAGAATCAGTATAAATTTTTTCTTTTTCTTTAAAACGGCCCAGTCACATGAATGGTATCTTTTAGTATTCAGGAGTAAAAAAATGCTTTCTTTTGGATATTATGTAAATACTGTATGAAATATAAATGATTTTCCTTTTTTAGCTTTTGCCTCTTGGACGCTGAGAGGTAAATGTGAAATTCAGTTAACATCTAGACTGGTCTTTGTGATCTGTATTTTCTTACACGTTTACATGTTCTTTACTACTTAAATTTTATTTGTATTTTAAGTGACTTTAAATATTTTTTGAAATAAGTAATATGTATGCTAAATTAAGTCGAATGTCTGGCATTTCACTTCACTGTAATAGAAAGTTGTTACTACAGCGTTAACCGAAACCTTTGATCACCAGATTGTAGAGTGGGATGAGAAGTAGAATAAAGTCCTATGTTAGAAGTGGCTTTGAATAAATAAAGAAAAATGCAGTTAAAAAAATTTGTGTAATGGCAAATGGCGAGATATTTTTCACATTGAAATAGCTGTCTATAAAGCCTATTATTGCTAATATTTACTTCATTAAACACCACAAAAATACATGTAAAGAATTATATTGTCTTTTGGAAGAGTATCTGTTTAACAATACTTTGCATATATAATCCAAAATATGTGCAATGTACCCAATTTACATTTAGGTTAGCTCTCAAGTGGCACAAAAGACAATATAGAACAGTAAGTAGAGTAATCACACTTCTCTGGCTGTTTATAGTTTATAAAGCTATTTCTGAATCTATCATCTTATTAACAATAAACTTAAAACTTCAAAGAAATGTGATTAATATTTAAATGTATCATACTTTGTATATATTATTACATATGTATATACCATACTTTTTTGACTTTTGTTAATAGCATATTTGTTTTAAAAGCCTAAGATTTAAAAAATCAAACTATATTTTAAATGCACAAGAAGAGATAGTTTTTTAATCTATGATGAATTTTTCTTTTTAATTTCGGTTGTTTGTTGTATAAAATCACATTTTGTTTATGGAGAACACTTTTGCATAAAAGTGTCATTAATAAGTGCTAATTTGTAAAAAGTTAATCTCCATCGAAGTTGGCAGAATTGTTTTTCCCATGTGGGTGGACTTTCTTTATTAAATTATTATTATATCCACACAGGTGCTATTGTATGAGTAATAGTCTGGCTAATTTTCAACATTTCAAACTTAACAACTCATGTTTATATATTTTGATTTTTATCTCAATGGTTCTTTAGTTTTCTACCTGGATGGGTACTTGAGTTCAAGTTATTCCTTCTATAAGATGTGTTAGAAAGTTTTCTTGTTTAAAAGGGAAGGGGTGGTTTTTAGGCCAATAAGAAGACAATAGGTGTGATAAAAATGAACAGATTTGTAAATCTAAGGTAGTTTAAGTGACTGCTTTAGTGGTTGAGGGTTAGTGAAGATTTGTGTGTTTCTGTTTGTGTGCATTAGTATATGCCATCTAATAATTATTTGATTAAATTGCCAGTTTATAGATACTCTCTGATGACAAAAAGTATCAAACTCTGTAAAATATTTGAAGAGATTTATTCTGAGCCAAATATGGGTGACCATGGCCTGTGACACAGCCCTCAGGGGGTCCTGATAACATGTGCCCAAGGTATGGGATACAGCCTGGTTTTACATATTTTAGGAAGGCAGGAGACATCAATCAAATACTATTAAGAAATTCATTGGTTTGGTTTAGGAAGGCAGGACAACTCCAAGGCCTAGGAGGCATTGGGGGGAGGAGAGAGGGTGTCTTCCAGGCTATAGGTAAATTTAAACATTTTCTGGTTGACAGTTGGTTGAGTTTGTCTAAAGGCCTAGGATGGATAGAAAGGAATGTTCAGGTTGAAGATAAAGGACTGTGAAGACCAAGTTTTGTTGTGCAGAGGAAGCTCTTAGATAGCAGACTTTAGAGAAAGCAGGTTGTTAATTGTTTATCAGACTTGAAAGGGTGCCTGGCTCTTAAGTGATTATCTCTTGGATCTGGGAAGGAAAGAAGGAAAACAAAGCAGGGAGGGGATTCTCTATGGAATGCAAATTTTTCCTACAAGAAACTTTGCAGGGCAATTTCAAGGTATGGTAAGGAATGTATTTTGGCGTTAAATATTTTTTCCTTGTTTTATAATGTTATGCCAGAGTCAGATTGAAAAGTAAGTCACAATATATACGATCACGTAAAAACCATCTGATGAGAATTCATGTTTTGTAGGGCATGACTCCCTAGACTCCTTAGGTAGGAATTTGTGTAAGATAAAAAATCAAAGCTTAGTCCTCATTTCTAATTATCAGGAAATATGAGACAGGAGAAAGTTAGAAATGACAAAATAAATATTTTTAAAATTCAGAATAATTATGATACCATCTTCGTTAAAATAATCTCTTCATCACTCTTCTTCCCATGGTTAGATTTGACTTACACCAAATATCGCCACCTGAAATCACAATTCTTTATGTATGTATATATGTAGGTACATGTTTATTTGTTTGCTTTCTGTCTTCCCCCATTTCTATTAGAACATAAATATTCCATAAAGGCAAGGATTTTGTCATTCTTCATACTGCAACTGCAGGACTCAGAACAATGTTGGCAACCAGTAGGCACCAAATATATAGAATGAATGAGTGTATAGATCTGGTTAGAATTACAGAAGCTAACAACTGCTGTCCAACCAAGAAATTCTTAATATGATTTTGAAGGGCAAAGGTCAGTAAAAACTGAATAATTGGAAAGGTCAAGAAAGTGGAAGTTTTATAAACACATGAAGTAAAAGTTTAATGTGGTTAGAGGTTAGAGAATTAGGATGTTGGCCAATATATTTTGGGGGGAGGGGGCTGAGTTAGAAATACTTCTCATTTTATTTTCCTATTGTAAATAAAACCACAACATGATATAACCTGAAAAGCATTTAGGCCAGCACTCCTTGGCTTCTTTGCATGTAGCGGCTCCAGCAGAATAAGAGAGGCTTGCTCTTGCAGCTTGGATGAGCCCTTGGGGAAGACAATGGAGCTGTTTTTAGAGTCAAATTCAGTGAGCATAGCAAGCTCAGAAATGGAGATAAGGAATACACCCAATTCTGAGCACAATTTCTTCAGTCTGAGACAAGTGCCGCATAGGAAGTATTGTTCCAGGCAAAGGACTATTGTTTGTAACATTAAAAAGCACCTCTATTTTCAGTCTTTCAGTTTACAGAATTTCATAGATAAGAATAAAGTTGTGTCTGAGAACAAAGGAAATCACCCTTGTCACCACTCAACCGATGGCATTGGCGGTAGCTTTCGTATTGTAATTTTGAACTTAACGAACAAATGGACTTGCAACCAGTCTTTCACAATTCAAATAGAGGAGTTTCTATAATGTTTTTCCTTCTTGGAACTGTCTTAGCTCTGCTCTCCATCACTGTCTTAGTTTCTATTGCTGTCATTACAAATTATTGCTCACATTGTCTTAAAACAATACACATTTATTTTCTTACAGTTCTTGAGGGCAAGAGTCCAAAGTGGATCTCCTTGGGCTCAAATCAAATGTCAGCATCGTGTTCTTTCTGGAGGCTCTGAGGAAGAATCTATCTCCTTTCCTTTTTGCAGTTTTGAAAGGTCCTTGGATCGTGACTCTCTTTGATCTTCAAAGCCAGCAATGGCCAGTCAAGTCTTTCTCACATCACAGCCCTCCACCACTGACACTTTTGCCCCCCTATTCCCATTCAAGGACACTTTTGATTACTTTGGGCCCACTCAGATGATCCAGGATTCAGCTGATTTACAACCATAGTTCTATTTGCTACCTTAATTCTCCTTTGCTGTGTAATATATTTCCAGATTCTGGGGCATTAGAACATGAACATCTTTCAAAGACAATTATTTGCCTGCAGATATATTTTCTTTGTGAATATGTGTGTGTTTTTTTAAATAAATGTATTTCAAGAAATGAACAATTCTATTTTCATGTCTTGTTGAAATGGTCCAAGTCTAGAGTAGAAAAGAATCGACACTCTTGTTTATTCCTGGTCAGTTTATTACTCAAAAAGAACCAAGATCAAGATGTGCCCAGAGCAGAGTCAAGCTTAAAGGGGACCAAGTTCAAGACTACCAGAGTAACGCAAAGTCAGAGCAGTCACAGCTGAAATTTATTTTTTTTTCAATTAGATTTTGCTGCTCCTTTAAAGAAAACTATTCTCCATGAGAAAAAAGCAAAGTCATTGGTTGTTATACATAACTACCTTTTTTCAGACACACAAGTCTCAAAGAAGAGTTAATATGCAGTGCCTTTTGGTACACTCCCTGTGGTTAGTGGAAGCATTTATACCCTGGGAAAGACATGAAATTAGGGCTTTACATTTGCAAAGCACACAACACTCGAGGCACTCCCAATAAAGTTAGTAGCAAATTACTTGAAATTCATTATTATCTCTCCAGGTAAGCTCTAATAATAAAATTTATGTATTTGACCTCTGTGACAGATTCTAAATAGGAATTAATCTCTGTAATTAACTTGTAATGGATTTCACTTTCTAATTGTGTGCACATAAAACCAACAGTTGCTTATTTTATGCTGTTTTTGGCAGTAACTGTTCCATCTCATTGTTTTATGAGGCAATAATATAGTGTCTAAATAGAAACACTCAGAGCACAAATAATTTGTCCTATTGAATAACAAAGAGATTTTCATCAGTAAATCAGGAAATCAAATTACTTTTTATGTGGGCTAGCCCTGAGTGAGACACTTATGGCTGCAATAAATGCCATGATTAATGATGTTTGAATGTCAGAAGTTTAAAAATTCAACATAAATTTATGAAATGTCCAGAAATTCATAAGTTAATCCATACCTCAAACCATTTAAATTTCTTTACATCATTCATCCAACATCTTCTACGCTCTAGAATCTTCTCACTTATCTAACTTTAAGTATATCCAAAACCATGGGAATTCATGGTATTCTTGACCAAAACCAGGAATTTTTACTACTGACCCATATCTAAAAATGGCTATTTTTACTAAAGAAGTCCTTGAAGCTGTTGCTAATGAACCAACTTTGGAAAACAAAGACAAAGTAAAATAAAAATATATTGATAAAAAAAAGAAAAGCTCGGAAAAGCAGCCATTTCTCAGGAAAGTTGATATGTTATGATAAACTTTTCCAGGCCTTGTCTATTATCTGGTTGTTGTGCCATGTAAACATCTTCTTATTCCACTCTCTGAACCATATATTCCATGTTATAATAATTTCTGAACTGTTATCTCTTGGATTTAATGAGAATTTACATTTCCTTTCTTTTTATTAAATTCTGGGGTACATGTGCAGAATGTGCAGATTTGTTACATAGGTGTACACGTGCCATGGTGGTTTGCTGCATCCATCCTTCCATCATCTACATTAGGTATTTCTCCTAATGTTATCCCTTCCCAATTTCCCCACCCCCTGCTATCCCTCCCCTAGAGCCCCTACCTGCCGACTAGGCCCCAGTGTATGATGTTCCCATCCCTGTGTCCATGTGTTCTCATTGTTCAACACCCACTTAAGAGTGAGAACATGTGGTGTCTGATTTTCTTTTCTTGTGTCAGTTTGCTGAGAATGATGGTTTCCAGATTCACTCATGTTTGTGCAAGGGACATGAACTCATTTTTTTTATGGCTGCATAGTATTCCATGGTGTATATAATGCCACATTTTCTTTAATCTATCATTGGTTGGTTCCAAATCTTTGCTATTGTGAACAGTGCCACAATAAACATACATGTACATGTGTCTTTATAATAGAATTCTAATCCTTTGGGTATGTACCCAGTAATAGGATTGCTGGTTCTATTTATAATTCTAGATCATTGAGGAAACACCACACTGTCTTCCACAATTGTTGAACTAATTTACACTCCCACCAACAGTGTAAAAGCATTCCTATTTCTTCACATCCTCTCCAGCATCTGTTGTTTCCTGACTTTTTAATGATCACCATTCTAACTGGTGTGAGACAGTATCTCAATGTGGTTTTGATCTGCATTTCTCTAATGACCAATGGTGATGAGCATTTTTTCATGTTTGTTGGCTGCATAAATGTCTTCTTTTGAAAAATGTCTGTTCATATCCTTTACCTACTTTTTGATGGGGTTGTTTTTATTTTTTCTTGTAAATTTAAGTTCTTTGTAGATTTTGGATATTAGCCCTTTGTCAGATAGGTAGATTGCAAAATTTTTTTTCCCATTCTGTTGGTTGCCGGTTCACTCTCATGGTAGTTTCTTTTACTGTACAGAAGCTTTTAAGTTTAATTAGATCCCTTTTGTCTGTTTTGACTTTTGTTGCCATTGCTTTTGGTGTTTTAGTTATGAAGTCCTTGCCTGTGCCTATATACTGAATGGTATTTCCTAGGTTTTCTTCTAGGATTTTTATAGTGTTAGGTCTTATGTTTAAATCTTTAATCCATCTGGGGTTAATTTTTGTATAAGGTGTAAGGAAGGGATCCAGTTTCAGCTTTCTGCATATGGCTAGCCAGTTTTCCCAACATTATTTGTTAAATAGGGAATCCTTTCCCCGTTGCTTGTTTTTGTCAGGTTTGTCAAAGATCAGATGGTTGTAGATGTGTGGCATTACTTTTGAGGCCTCTGTTCTGTTCCATTGGTCCACTATATCTCTGCTTTCATACCAGTACCATGCTGTTTTCATTACTGTAGCCTTGTAGTATAGTTTGAAGTCAGGTAGCATGATGCCACCAGCTTTTTTTTTTTTTTTTCCTTAGGATTGTCTTGGCTATGCAGGCTCTTTTTTGGTTCAAATTCAAGGATCTTAGAGAAGACCTAGAGTCTATAGGCCACACTAAATATATATGAGTTAGTCTATTTTGCATTGCTATAAATGAATAACTGACTGGATAATTTATTTTTTCAAAAAAAGAAGTTTATTTGGCTCACAGTTCTGCAGGATGTACAAGCATGGCACTACCATCTGCTCAGCTTCTGGTGAGGCCTCAGGAAATTTATGGTCATTACAAAAGGCAAAAGGGGAACTGGCATATCACATGGCAAGAGGGAGCAAGAGAGATGCTAGTCTCTTAAACAATCAGATTTCACATGAACTCATAGAGTAAAAACTCACTCATTACCGCAATGGCAGCACCAACCCATCCATGAAAGACCTGCCCCCATGACCCAAACACCTCCCACTAGGGCTACCTTCAACACTGGAGGTCATCTTTCCACATGAGATTTGGAGGGGACAAAACATTCAAACTATATTAATATCCTTGCTTACAGGAAATTAAATATCATGTTAGGAGACAACACCTGTGAGACATATCAGTGTCTTTGTCCATGTTAATTGTTATGGGTGGTTTGAAGGCAGAATAAGCAACATTTGCTAGAATCTTCTAGAATTACTTATAGGAATTAATCTTTTAAAAATATTATTTATAATGGCACAGTGATCAATTAGCCAGAATTTTCTGAAGGACTTGGCACATGCTTAACAATAGTTTGATAAACAGAATTTTTGTCATAATAATGAATTTTATTTCTATTTGAGGAACTTCACTGCTATGTGAAGGACTTCAGCTTCAGTCAGTTAATTAAATAGAAGCAAAATAGAAGGAACTATGCTCACCTAAATATTTTTACAGACTGTACAGACTGAAAACTTACAGGGAAAGCAATGTATGAATAATGAAACTAGGAAAAGGATAAAGAAATGGTAGAATGGGTTAAAGATTAATTAAGAGAAAATGGCCAGCCATCATTAGCAATAAAGGATCACTTAACCAGGATTTATGGAGTATGACATTTTCTTCAAGAGTCTGAATTATCTGCTGTCATTTGTGTTTAACACTGATTGATTTTGGAATTGTAGTCAAGAATTGAGCAAAATCTCGTGAACTGGCTTCATGTCAACATCCCCTACTAGTAATTACAGTTTCAATATCTTTTGGGTCCTCTGTTAAATAGATTTTCTTGGTTAAATTGGTGTGTGTGTGTGTGTGTGTGTGTGTGTGTGTGTTTAAACCACGGTTCATGATCATCACATCTGGATAGCTATTGCCATAATATATTTTTGGAAATATGAAATGAAAAGGACTGAGCAATAGAATACTTCTAATATCTCAATTAAATTTGGGTATTAAAATATGACTGTATTTTGTTTTATCCAATTTTTAGCAAATCTGAATATTCTATACATTATACTTTTCTATTTTTATCTAAAATCCGGAAAGACTTTTAATGGAATGGCTTGATTTAGCTGATTAACTTATGTAATTTTTAACTGACTTTTAAAATGTAGTTTGCACTATTTGAGTAATTATTTGGGGCACCAGGATTATTTATAAAGGTGATTTGAAACACTGACTCTCTTTTGCAGGTACTGTGCAGAAGGGTATGTGAAGAATTTGTACTTTTACCAAGTTGCCATTTTTCCCAAAGCTTGCACACTGCCAGGTGAAATTATGGGCTCTATGTTGCAACTTCTAAGGGTGAATGTCTTCCTTTTTCAGTAAGAGAGTTAATCTTGTTTCAAGGTGCAGGTCATAAAAATATGACCAAAGATAGATGAAGGAACAACTAGGAGGGTGATTTGGTATGGCACAGACTTGATAATTTTAATATAAATGATGGTGGGAGGTTGTCTTTCAATATGTTTTAATATGTGACTCTTCTTTGAAGTAGCTGTCTAAAGAGCTAAACAGAAACTTGCTGGGGCTGTTTTTTAGATGAAGTAGATAGAAGTCAACATTGGTTGATCACATAAAAAGGAAATCAATAACTACTTCAGAGACACATAGTGTTCTTAAAATACTGGTTGACAGGAAAAGTTCTAGAAGCCCCTATCCTTAGAAAATATCAGTAGTGGCATACATTTGCTTCAAAGGAAGGATCAGGAAGTCACTGATGCCTGCTGCTACAACCAGGAGAAGCAGTTCTCTCAGTTTTCTCTTCCACTTAAAGATAGACTCACCGAGTGATCTACTGTTAGAAGCCAATTTCAGAAACTGCCATTGAGAATATACTATCAGGTAGCAGGAAAATAGGGTGCTATTTTTCAGAGAACCTCTCAACACTTGAGGTAGCAAATAAATTCCTATGCTAACCTGCATATATTGTTAAAGACTGGCTGCAGCACTGTCTTGAGAAAATTTAGGAGATCATGTTCAAGTTAGTTGAGTAAGGATGTTATGATTAGTTAGAGATGTCCTTTGTGGATAAGAGTATAGGCATGTAGGTGTAGCATGAGTCACTCTTGACAACTGAGTTCAGCGTGCGTGTATGTACGTGTGTGTGTGTGTGTGTGTGTGTGTGTGTGTGTGACCAAAACATCAGGGGTTTTATCTAGGTCCTGCTGCTTGCTACACAGAAAGGAAATGATGAAGACAACAAGTATTGCCAAGGAAGAAGACTTTAGTTGGGTGCTGCAGCCAAGGAGATGGCAGATACTCTGAAATCCATCTCCCTGACTGACTACAATTAGGATTTTATATAGCAGAAATTTACCTACATGCAGAAAAACAGGAATTAATGAGGGGTAAGGAAAATAAGTTGGTCAGGAGGAAGCAGGTGGTTCATTAGGCAATCTGTGGGTGAGAGTTCTGGCATCTCATTGTCTAAATGCAGTGAAATGGTCAGTTTCAGCTCCTTGATACTATCTGTCAGGCCTGCTAGTTGGTTTTCTGTGAAAGGAACTCAGGTAAGACAAACATAAATTTCTCAAGTTTCAAGGCTTGGAGGGTCGGTTTTTTTCATTTATTCAAAAGAAATGACAAACATCAATTCTATAGGACAATTGGGTCAGTTTCATTTATATATATATATATATATATATATATATATATATACACACACATATACTTGGTGTGTATGTGTATATATATGTGTATGTGTGTGCGTGTGTGTGTGTGTATCTTTAATATCTAAGGGTATGTTTTACCTCATATATAGAGAGAAATACTGGTGCTATTAGAAGTCCAAAAGCATGGTAAAAGGTTTCATCCAGAAATGGAGGTCATAATTTGTTAACTGATCCATAGATTTATGACAGGTTATACCTGAAAACATAGATCAATTAACAAGCCTTTATTATTGAGGTTTGGGGGAGAAAAATGAAGTGAAAGATGTTATCAATTGCCCAGAAAATTGAGTCAAAATCTAATTTAGTATCTCTATTTTCCTAATGGTTGACATAATTTGTGATATAAACAGTATTAAACATTGTTTTTAACATTTATAATAGCCATTAAATATACGTGTTTTTATATAGTGTTCTCTAAATTTTAGTTATTTAGCATTGGTTTACCATTCTGCTTAAAGTATCTTTGAATTTTCAAACCAAAGACATTTTCTATGCTGTGCTGAGTAAGCAACTCTTACAGCAAGGATGAGGAGCTCCTCCTCTCAGATCTGGGTGTTTCTCATATAATACCACAGGCCTTTTCTGTCACTCTACCACATAACTTTACTTTCCTAGCCCCTTGCTGACAGAAGGACATCCTTTCTCTTTCTTCTTTCCTTTTCTTTCTTGCTACTTTAGGTATCTCAGCTGCTGCTGCCAATCAGCATTTGATGACTTTGTTTCTTTTGGTAGAGGAAGTCACTAGCTGTTAGACTGTCAACAATTCTTACATGAAAAGGACTGGGTTAATGAATATGAGATTTCGAAAACCTTTTATAGATCAGTGCTTTCTACTTAAGTTTCGGCACTGAAAGATGGAATAATGCCATTTTCTGAAGCCACTTTACTGGTCTCCTTCAAGATTTTTTTTAAAAGAACACTGCATTTCCTCTGGTACATGGTGTTCATCTGTGTTTATTACTACATATTGTCAGGCTCTCTGAGATTTTCTGTGGTATTTCCCAGTTTGCAAAATATTGTACTCATCTGACCAAAGAACTTTATACTTTCACAGAACTCTTGAGTATGTTTCATGTACTAGACCAAAACAAAATCATTGCTTTAATACACGTTTTACATATCCAGAATTCAGTTTCAAAGAAGCCAAGTAAGTAGTTACAATGAGATAACAAAAAATTAAATTGGGGCTTATTTTTGTTATAAAAGCAATTTTGTGATGGCTAAGTTCATGCCTTACCAACACAGTATTTCAGAATACTTTTTTTTTTTAAATCAAATTGTTTAGCCATGATAGCTTTCAAATATCGACCTGACTATACAAAAATTTAAAAGATAGTCTTATTTATTGCTGAAAACCTCTCCCAGCAAGGAGCTGTCACTTAATGTGCTGTGGATAAGCTTCCACATGAGGTGATGAAATCAGTGCCTCTTCAGTTCTTAGCCCTCATGAGGTAATCAAGGCAAGCAGAGGAGTGAAAATGACCGACTCTTGATACTACTGGCACTAACAGTCTGCACAGTTCTGTCCATACCACTTAATCTGAGTTGTGGCCACGCCCATTCCTTAATTTGCTCCTGGCATATCACCATTTGGTAAGTGCCCCAAACCTTCTACTACTGCAAGTCCTCCAAGAACACCTTTATGTCAAAGTCCCTGCCCTACTTCTTGGAAGTGATCTTAAACTCCAGGGTCAGGCTGCTTTGCTCCTACTTCTGGTCACAGGATCTAACTCTTCTTTGGATCATTGACACTTGAAGCCCTTTATCTCTCCTATATAAATGCTTTCTTGTATTATGTCAATGTAACATTAACATATATGTATATGTCTATGTCACTTCAACACATTTTCCAAAATGCAGTTTAGCAGTCTTAGACAGGACCATATATAGGGCAATAATTTTATAGCGCTGATTGGTCTTACCCAAGTCTAGACCATTTTTAAAAGTAATGTCTTTCTTTTGACAAATAATCTTTCTGAACATCTATCTAAAGTCTATGGGGGCTCAGTTTAGGATTTTTAGTGTAATCTCTCAACACACACACACACACACACACACACACACACACCGAGAGAGAGAAAGAGAGAGAAAGAGAAGCAGTAATCAAATACTAAACTAATACAGAACTAATAAAGATTTCTCCCAAAGAAGATTCAGGTTAGTCAGGTTAATGCTTTCTCCAGGAACAATGGGAGATGACTCTTTTTATATTTAGTAATAAAGAACATTTTCAAATTATTTTTCCAGATCTAAAGAAGAGACTCATTTCATAGAGCCAACCAAAATAAACCAAAACTACTTACAATTAAAAAATTATATGGCTAAGTATGATGGCTCGTATCTGTAATCCCAGCATTTAGGGAAGCTAAAACGAGAGGACTGTTTGATGTCAGGTGTTCGAGACCAGCCTGGGTAACATAGCTAGATCTCATCACTTTTTTAAAAAATGTTACTCTACCGGTTCTTCTTCTCTAGGTTAGCAACCCATTAACCAGACAACAACAACAAAGTATCTCATACATTTATATTTTATATGTGTTTTTTTTTAATTTTGCTGTTAGCAGGGATATAGACTTTTCTAATCTCTTTGCCCAGAAATAATCTCCTCTTCCCTAGACATTCTGTACAGCACTTTGACTCTCTCTTGCATTGCTAGCTTTTTAATCATTTAGGTAAACCGTGAGGATAGAGACAAAAATTATTTTTGTCTCCATGATCCTTTCCATGCAACTGTATCCTATGCTTGGTTAATATACTACCACTTTTGGAAAACTGATGACCTTTTGTGTAATTGTTTCTTAAGAGTAAGGGTCTTGCATTATGGACTCTAATTTAATTTATATGGCTGCTATAGAAGAATATTCATAGACTCTTAAAGCCGTTGGAATATTACCTTTAATGCTCATCATGATCCCTGATATGGAGACACTGAGGCAATGTGGTCATGTGTGTAAGAGGTTAGAGTCAGATGTTGAGCAAGTTACTTCACTCCCTACATCAGTTTTCTCATCTATGAAATGAGGTTGCTAATGGGACCTTCCTAATAGTGTCTTGTAAAGATTATTTGAAATTAATTTATGTAAAGCTTTTAGAAAAGTGTCTGACACATGTTTTATACTCAGGAAAGGTTAGCTATTATTATTAACATTGCCTTAGTAATTTGAAAGATGAATATCTCTTTAAGTCAAGCCAAAGGAGAACTCAATATACTAAAAATGTACACTACCTAGCCAATGCTAATGAAGATGTAGTTTTGTGGCATGTATACTGACAAACTGAAGTAGTCCACAGAATAAGGTGACACAGGCTTAGAAGTTTTTTATTTTCCAGGATTTAAAAAAAAAAAAAAATTAAGGTCGAAACTGCAAAAAGGCAAAAAACAAAAAAAACAAAAAACAAAAAAAAAAACCTAGATATTGCCAGAGATCAGTAAAAAAAATAAACCAGATGAAACGAACTTAATAAATGAAAATTTCTTATTTGGCTCAATAAGTTCTGTTATAAACACTCTCACTCCTTGGCTACTGGGGCCACTGTGGTAATTTGACCCTAACCAGTTTTCCTTGGCTTTGTCGTTATTACAGTGAGATACACCTGGAAGAACCTAATCGCCAAGGAGTAAAGCAATTAATAAATTTCAGAAATTACCACCAGGGAAAAATGTGGTTTCATGCCCCTTACTTTGTGATCACTTCAGGTCAACTTGCTAGAAAGAACCTCACAATAAATCTGCTGCTATCAGTTCTTCTTACCAACTTTTTATCATTTCTATGTGTATTTTATTTTATATTTTCTTGTTTTGGTGGCTTAAAGATTTTAGTTCTGTCATAGCAAGGAAAACTATTCCCCAGAAATCTGGAAACTCTGTAATGATTTGATATAATACTAGAAATTACCATTTTATTAATGATGTACTTTATTAAATGTAATTTCCAAAATTAAGATGTTTAATGTGTTTCTTTTTATATACAACATGTTTTGCTAGGCACACATATTCTCATACATCCTGAAAAAAGCAAAAAGAGCTTTTATCATTAAATGTTGACCCAATAAACCTAATCCATAGCATTTGGCTGAAAAATCTGAAACGTATTTTCCATTAATATTGTGAAAACAGGTTGATAGCTAAATTTTCCTTGCTGCTATTAAAAAAAACCACTCTGTTGATGTTGCGTGAAATATATTACCATATATTTTAACATCAAGTTTTGTCTGTCATGTTCTATTATCCTACTATCATAGAAATATATTAACATAATTATTTTACTCAGATTAGTTCTCTTTTTGACATATTCTGGAGTGTCAGTCTAGTAAGTATCAAGGCTGTCTGTTAATGAGGAAAAAAGTCTCTAGGAAAGTCCTGACAACTTTAAAGTTAGAAAATGTTTCAGAATTAATATAGGATAGATGCGAATGACAAAAAATTACAATAATTATGAGACAAGTAATAAGAGCTGTGAATTTGAATTGAATAGAAAGACAACATTAAAATAGCAATATCTTTGGCTAAGGTAAAACTTGCCATGTTTAAATTTCAAAATACTGTTGTTGTTTTTTTCCTTTAGATATGAACAAATTGTTTAGACAATTAGTTTCTTTCAATTCTTTGGGGCTTAAAAAAACTTTAATATATCCTTCTTCATACATGGGAAAGTGATGTGTCAAAAGTCTGTATCTGTGTTACTAAATTTTGAAATGGCATAATTGTTTTTTCATATATTTACCCCTGTGTCACAAAACTGCATTCCTCATACCCCTCTTCTCTTCCATACCATACTGATTCTTTCTTTGGGAATAATTATAGTTAGCAAAACACCTAACTTTAATAGTCCTAGGTAACACGAATTGGTTGACCGCTGATGCTCTGTTCGCAAACTTGCAACTTTGCAGTGCAGGTGTGCGCACGGGAAGCCATGGGAGGAAGCAGGTGACATGGAGCACTGTAGCCTCTGATGGGCCTTGAAGGGCTCCACAGTCAAGGTGTCCCAAGTAGCCTTGGGATGGATTTCCTGAAGTGCTTAGTAAGATACACAGCCCTTTATTTAGTTCCAGGAGGCCTAACTGCTTTCAGTATCCCACTCTCTTCCCTGCTCCCAGCCACTTTGCAATGCTGAGCCCCTGAGTAGTCCAGTGGGGCAAGAAAGAGGTGTCTTTTGAGCAGTGTTCTACATATCTGGGGAAGCCAGGTTACTCACTCTGCTCTGACTTTTCCTTGTGGAAGGAGTTTCAGGCCAAGAGATATCTCTTTGCACTTAGCTGGGCCCCTCTGTAGGAGGGATGATGCAGGTAAAGTGAAACTGTTTTTCTTACCTCTTCAATGCATCTATTCTTGTTTTTTTTTTTTTTTTCTTTTTCTACTTCAGCTGTTTGCTGGAACTTCTTTATTGGACTCCTAGATTTCCACAGAGGCACTCTTGTCATGGGTGATTGTCCAAATCAGTGTACTGTGAGAAGAAGATAGTAGAAAACTATTCTGCCATCATGCTAATGTCACTCTTCCAGTTAGGATATATTTAAACTGATGTTGATCTGCACAGGGGAAAAAAAAATTTTATCATAAAAAAAATAGGTGTATAACTGTATCTTTTCTCTATATCTTTTCATTTTTCTACTTAGAAATAGATGCAGTCTTTCTTATCTAAAAGTTCTAAAGTTATTGTTCTAGGACTTAAGCATAAAAAATATTCTACCTTTGGGCCTTTAAAAGAATCTAGATCCCTGAAGTGGACCCCTGAACATTCTCATTTATTTGGTTGAGGAAAAACTTAAACATCTGCATTTTTCTCAAGGAATTGTAGTAATCCTGGTGCAGATATTTCTTACACCACATCTTTGAATATTCTAAATGATAATCGTCTCCATCAGTATGAAATGCAGTTATTCATTAAGTAACTCATTTTTGTTGATGGTTGATGTAGTCTGGCTCTGTGTCCCCATCCAATTCTCATCTTGAATTGTAATGCCCACATTTGGGGGAGGGACCTTGTGGGAGGTGATTGAATCATGGAGGTGTTTCCCCTGTGTTTTTGTTAGAGTGAGTTCTCATGAAATCTGATGGTTTTGTGACAGGCTTTTCCAACCTTCTCTCTGCACTTCTCTCATTCTTCTTCTCCTTCTCGTTGTCATGTGAAGAAGGATGTGTTTGATTTCCCTTCCACATGAGGCCTCCCCAACCCTGTGGAACTGTGAGTTAATTCAACTTCTTTTCTTTATAAATTACCCAGTCTTGGGTAGTTCTTTATAGCAGCACAAGAATGGATCAATACAATGGCTTTAAAAATTGAAGCAGATCCTTCACTAAATTATTGATTGGCTCTCATGCTAGAACAGTGTCAAATATTTTTAAAAGGCAGTTTTCTATAATTCTGTATATAATGTACTTTATTGCTGTGGTTTGTGTTTCCAAATGGAAGAAGTCTATAGTTTTAACTGAACCATGGTGCCTCTCCAGTATTTCTGATTTACATGGAGCTAAGGAGGCTCTGTATAAAATGGAAGAAAGAAGACACAAGGTGTGCTAGTAACTAACCAGGAGGACTCTGTCTTTTCATTTAAATAAAAGTATCTTAAAGACAATGATCAAAGCAAATTCTTCAAAGGGCAAAAGAAAATGTAAAAGAAGTATTATGGATACCCATTTTCCTGCTTAAATTTGGCAGTGTTGTCCAGATACAGGTCAACTTGCTCCACACTTTACTTGGTTAGAGATACAATTGCGCTATTAAACTTAAGCAATTATTTTTATTTACTAAGACTGATTCTCTGACAGACTCCATAATGCTTCCTTTTGTGCTTTGACTCTTCTATTGTTTTTTAAGTTGATAACATATGCACATGCTAAAAGAAGCTCAACGAGTTAAACAGAGAGACAAAAGTAATTCTCTCTTTTATAACACTATACAGTCCTTGGGAGGCAAATGCTACTAGACATGTCTATTTCTTATGTGTATTTCCAGAGTATAATGAATGTTGTGGAGTAAGGGTGAGTAGGATGTGAGAAGGAATATAAATAAATGCAGGTCAGGAAATGCTCTTGATTTCAAATTAGCAGGAGACACGCGCTAAAGAACGTCTTAGTAACCTAAATGAGTTAGTATTACTAAGCATCATTTTTACCACCAGAAAATCACTTAGATACCAGAGAAAATGTAATATATTCTTCAAGTATGCATGTATTCTCTCAGGAAAAATAAATGAAATTTTTCTTAACAAGTACTGCTTTCAGCAGCTAACAGAAATTTAAATGAGAATGCATTTTAGCATAATGAAAATTACCCGAGTTTTAAAATAACCCTTGGGATTGTAGAAACACCGGAAACCAATCAATTGTTCTTGCAGAGTAAGATCAATGACCACTCTCTTGTAGTAATGTATTTGGAAAACAATTTGGAGGTAAATTGAGAAATTACTTTTTTGACCTATTTATGAAATTTCTTTGTAACATTTGCCTAAAAAGATTTTTAGATTAAAAAATATATAATGACACCAAAAAGGCAAAAGTTGTAACTGATTATTAAGTAAGAATGATTTTGAAAACAAAACTTGAATTGAATACCTACTACTTATAAGATACTAGGCTAGGGTTATAAAATAACTTTGAGAAATTTTCAATATAATTAAGAAATGATGTATATGTGAAAACTATAATATTTATCTAATACAGTATCTATTTAGAAAATGGGACAGAATTAAGTGGACTCTGCAAATCAGATTCTCTTCAGACCTTTGCTACATTTTGTCTTTTTTGCAAAGTGCTGTAGGTCATCTAGGTTAATGAGACCATTAGCAGTTAGCAGGTAGATGGGCAATGCCCACTGCTGGGATCAGCCAGATGCTCTGCTAACACACACCATATTTTAGGAGTTTTATTTCTTTTTTTGGGCTATGCTTCCATCAGCACTTACTGACAGCCTAGGTTAATAATTTATTTTTGGTAAAGTTACCGATAACTAGTCTTTGGTCAACAGAATTCACATAGGTGCACCTATTTCATTTCTCTTTAGGTAAGATTTCATTCTTTGTTGCACAGTAGATTTGTGTTTATATTTGTGCTTATATTTTAATGTAATGAGACTTGTCTTCAAATAAATTCTTTAATGGTTTTGAATTCAATAATATGATGACGACCTATCTTTCTTGTCCAAGTTTCACAACCAATTCAGAGAGAAGAATTACAATGACTATCAAAATGTCAGTTTAATTCTTGATAAAAGCTAGATTGGAGTACATGGCTTAAATATGCAGTTATAATGGACATATCCTCCAACCTTAAACTAGGCAGACTTTTCCACCCAGTCTTTAGAGCAGCTGGTCAACCACAGGTTTTCCCCATAGGGGCAAACTTTCCCCACAGGGTCCTTTACTATCTGTATGAAAGCACCCTAGAATATGTGTATGCTGCTGAGCTATCCTTTAAAGGAGAGCCCTGAAGGGACTGAGCCGCATTGTCTCTGTTCTTTCTCCCAAATACACCAGTTATATACTTGACTCCCTTTCCTCCTTAGAAAGTTGATTTCAGTTGTGGGGCAACTATAGTACAAATTGTGTATGGGATACTTTATTCTGTCAGAAAGCAAGGAAGCTAAAAACTAATGGAATCATGTCAAAAGGAAAAATAACAGCACTTGAAGATGTTCTGGATAAATTTATGACATACTGAGCATGCAAATAAAATAATATTAAGAATTGATTATAATACATATTTTAAAAAACTATGGAACCTAATGATAATTTAGAAATAAATATACACATATATACATAAATATGAAAACGAGAAAGAAGAAAAACACTTTTCTATGAAAGATGCATTAGATTATAAAGATATATAGAATGATAGAACTGGGAATTTAACATTTATGATTAATTCAGTTAAGTGTCATCAGTGAACACTAAAGCCATTATGTTGATGGGTCAGCAGAGAACAGGATATTCAAATGTTGGCAAAGGAATCCAACACAGATTGCAAGGGGGGAATATGTACACTTAAAATAGCCAGAACTTGCAGTCGTCGTCTTAATAACTGCATTTATAGTTGATGATCGCTAATGGTGGGGAAAGGTGGTAATTTTGATGTGATGCAATGTGAAGAAAATCACCTCTAATGTATTCTTGCCAACAATGTCAACCATAATCTAATCAAATATCTACGTTTAATTAAAGAGAATATAGAAGACAGAGGAAAAGTGAAGTGATCTCAAGTGCTAAAAATCACAAATTTGGAATGGGAAGCATTCCACAAAAACACAGGACAGGACTCTCTTGTCAAAAAAAGCGATTGTTTAAAAAAAGTTGGGATGAAGAGGCTAAAAGCAAACAAATGCAAAGTATAAGCCTTGATAAGATGCTAGTGAAAGGAAGAAAGAGGAAAAGAGGAAGGAGAAAGGGAGCTTAGAAAGGATTATTTTATTGTTCTTTTCTTACTACAACAATTTGTCCTTCTCGAAGTGTGAAACACTTTTATTACTAGCTAACAGGCAGCTACAGGTTTTTGTTTATTTTGTTTTATGATGGTCTATTGGCTGTTCTGTGACTAATTTCTTACTGTTAAGAATCAGTACTTTTCAAGCAGTAATTCAAAGTTTTTATTTATATGTGGAATTTATACATTAATATTCTCAAGTAATTTCTGGTGAGGACTAGTGTGTCAATGCATTTCTGTAAAATACATTTGCCCTTTTAATAGAAATTTACATGATGTGTATCAGATGTATTCAATACACAGACTTCATGTAAGAAATTACATTTTCGTGTAAAGCTAATTAATTCACTAAAGACCTCTCAGGAGTTTAGCTAATTAATATGGTGGCTGTTTCATAGTATATCCATAAATTACTAAGAGTAGCAGGCAAAAGAAACAAGTTTGCAAACAGGGCCATCAGCATCAGAATTTTAAGATTTGCTATTCTCTTTAATAAAACTTTAGATCCTGGGACAGTAACAAATTATTTCCCATTTCTGTTTACCTGTAATCATACAAAAGAGGAAGTATAAATTTATATTACTAAAATATGGTATGAATTTGTTTTTCTAAATATTTCTTAAAAACTGTTTCCTTGAAGTCCATTAGAATGCCATTATAAAAACTACTGTCTCAAGTTTTAAAACAAATTAGGTCTACAATTTGGGATTGTATTTCCAAATGCCAAATGTAATTTACTATGACAGAAGGAATTTTTTTCGTATAGACAAACATTTCAAGTTCTTCTATTGTTTATGCAAAATTAAACAGAAAACTTCTCATTTCATACCTGCATATACTTTATTTAGCTTCCTTCCATCTGTTCTGCAAATGCTTTTATAAAACTGTATCCCATGGCAACCCCCAGTGGCATTTTAGCTCCATGTCTCCCAGCTGAGCTCATCTGTCCTAGGGAAAGCACCTTAGCACCTCAAGTAAAGCTTGTTTTCATTAATTTGGAGAGAGTTTGGTTTGGTAAAATTCTCTCCACAATTTCCATGATAGGATACAGATGTTACATATACATTTCTTTATGCTTCCAAGAAAATACTTGATTTTCACATGGTTTGTTGACCATGTTTAAATTCCAAAGAGGGGAATAAGTCAGGTTATTTCACAAAATCACAAAGAAATGGCAGATAATCATTTTTATCAATGTAAAATATGTCTTGTATCCTAGAAAGTTATTTGAAATAAAGCTTATAACATTTTAAAATGTAAAGGGAAGAGAAAAATTCAGGTCCAGGTACTTCAGACTTGTAACACGTAACTACATCAATTAGTGTATTAATTTATACTGGTGGAAATGTGATATACTGGGCAGAACAGTGAGCCAAAACCAGCAGAACTGGGATCTGTTCCCAAGGTGGCCACTTACGGCCATAGTATTTAGAGAAGTCATTTAAAATCTATAAGCCTCAATTTTCCAGATCAGAAACTGGGTGAAACCTCCCAGGGTATCGTGAAGATAATATGAGATTCTTATAAAACCTTTGTTAAGGACAAAGCGCTATTTAACTTAGGGTTTATTATTATACTCTTTAAATTAGTATTTTATTATTGCAAGTGTCATCTATACACAATGAAAACACAATGATATTGCAGCTTTAAGTACATTTATACAAAACAATGAAATGAAATCGTTGTTAGAATCTTGAGGAGTGAGAAAGGAACAGTAAACTGCTTTCTGAATAATCGGTCCTTTCTTCAGTAATCAAAGCATTCCATTCCAAAACATATAGTATCTGAATTTAAAAATGCTTTTATACCTTTTAATACACATCCACATTTTAAAAATCATTTTCAAAGCATAATTATTTTGAAAAATGTGTTAACATTATGCTATAATAAACCACTATGAAGAAACTAAAATCCATATATGCTTATGTATATTTTAAAAACATTTTATTCCATCTCTGTTTCTGGCTGTAATCTTTGTTCCTTAAGTTTAGAATAATAATGTTTATAAAGTAGTGTGATTTTTTTATATACTTTAAGGAATTTTATTCAAACCATTATTTTATTGCAGATTCTTTTACAAAATCGGAGTCATAAATTACGAATATACCTGATGAAAATTCAGAACACAGAATTTACTTTCAAAAAGTAAATGTAATTGTGTTGGACAATTTTATTTTTTTCAACTTTTAAGTTCTGGGTTATATGTGCAGGATGTGCAGGTTTGTTACATAGGTAACTGTGTGCCCTGGTGGTTTGCTGCGCAGATCAACCCATTCCCTAGGTATTAAGCCCAGGATCCATTAGCTATTCTTTTGGATGCTCTCACTCCCCCACCACAACAGGCCCCAGTGTGTGTTGTTCCCTGGCACATGTCCATATTGTTCAGCGAAATTAATTTAGAATAATATTACTAAAAAAATTCCATACTTGATTGTACTCACTGATAAGGAATAAACTATGGGAAACTATCTACACTGAGGCAATACTTCCTGTTTACATGAGAAAATCATATAATCAACTAATTCAAAAAATTAATATACATAGCTTGAAATGCTTAGCAGTATACTTCAGTGACTAATTATCTGAGACGATGCCATCCCTTTTGATAATTTATTCTCAAATCATTCATTCCACCATTAAAATTGGAAGGAGGATCTCAATTTCCTGTTTTTGCTGAACTGTAACCACACAGAAGAGGAAAATACAAATTCATATTAATAAAATATTATGTTAATTCAATTTTCTTAATCAGTTCTTCAAATTAAACATTTTCTTAAAGATTATTACCAAGCAGCTATAAAATTGCTTTAATAAGTTCTAAAATAAATTAGATTTATAATTATGAGATCGTATTTCCAAATGACAAATTGCATTTGAGGTGATGAAAATTTCTTCTTCCTCCATCTTAATCATTATTCTCCAACAGGAGAAAAGCCACAAAAAAATTCACAGTTCTAGATGAACTAATCTTTTGCTAATATAACACTTTCAACTTCTCAACCGTTTCTCCTAGGAGAGGTATTTACAAATCAAAATCTGTACTTTCTATCTTTTTCCTTGACTTCACTTTCCTTCACTTTCATAAGCAATCTGGTTGAAAAGCCATTAAGTGGGATGAGCAAGGTAGGCACTTGTATGGGTGGTAAGGGAGGGAGTTGCAGCTGCGGGACAACAAAACAGTTGTTAAATAGAGCTCAAGAAGAGTAAAGAGGGAGCCTACCTCTTTACTTAATATTGGCTTAGTGGGAGGTATTGGCGTCTGAGTGAGGTGGCCAGTGTGGCTTTGTGAAGCAGATAATCCGATGCTGGGTTTTGGCGTCCAGTGGAATGAGAAGACCACATGGAGAAGCAGATTATCGAAGACTGTTGATGTTATTTCACATTTGCAGTGGAACATCTTCAGCATAGAGGGGGACTGCTGAGTCAGTGGGTAAATTCATGAATAATTTTGTAGATTCTCACCAGCAATGTCTGTGTATGTAAACATTGTTTCCTTACAACATGAAACTTGCCAATATTTGTTCTCAATATTTAAAAAGTTTTGCCAACCTGACAGATGAGAAATAGTATCTCAAGGTGTTAAGTTTTTTTTTTCCATTATGAGTACATAAGCATCCATCATTTTATATGTATAAGGGTCATTTGTATATCTTTTATGAATTCTCTGTTCATATATTTGGCCATTCTGTGGGATTTTAAGTGTTTTTCTCATTAATTTTTAAGGGCATTGATAATATTTATAACTATTTTCTGAGAGCTTTTGAATTTTATCTTCTTAATTTGCATGTTGCATTTTTGTCATTTTAAATATAT
Organism: Cacajao melanocephalus; assembly: GCA_963573385.1. Classification (NCBI taxonomy): domain Eukaryota; kingdom Metazoa; phylum Chordata; class Mammalia; order Primates; family Pitheciidae; genus Cacajao; species Cacajao melanocephalus. The sequence goes on from CAUYLG010025316.1 coordinate 83,312, forward strand.
GTGATAAAATCTGTACTTCATATCGGTGATTATATGTGCATTTTCTTTTATTGGTACTGATTTTCTGTCATTAAAAAATACCTCCAGATTATAAGGAATTAATCCATGTTTTCTTCTTGTACATTCATTCTTGTATTTTTTAGATTTGATGTCTGATGTACTTAAAGTAATTCTGGTCTGTGGTGGTGGATACAGGTCCAATTTTAATTGATTCCCAAATGGCTACACATTTATCTTCACATTTTTATTTTAAAAATTCATATTCTTCAGAATTATATTGATGAGTCTAGTTCTTGAATTTCTACCCTATGTTTATTCATGAGCCAGTACTATTCTATTTTATCTGTAGAGGCTTGATGTTGTTTTACTGTTTGCTAGGGATAAGCACCTTCATTTTTTTTTTTTTCAGGAGGTGCTCACTAATTCTCCATTGTTGATTCTGTCACTTATACTTTAGTATCAATGTGTTAGAGTTTAGAAGGAAAAGACTTTAGCATGTTGTGGGAATAATTTAAAATTTATGTCTTACCTTGGATTAAAATTATTGTTTTATGTTTATTGTTTACTTTGCATCTTTCATAAGTATTTTTAAGCTTTTTTGCATAAATTATGTTATTTTTTGGATAAATTTATTCCTAATTCTTTGATCATTTTGTTGTTCTTATTGCTCCTATAATAAGTGGGTTATTCCCTCTCATGATATATCTTCTATACTTGAATGTTGATTTTCAATTTTTCTAGTTTACTACATTTGTTGGTTTAACATTTGGTTCAGTATTGTTTCAGCTCTTGAATATTCCATGTAATACATTTTATCATCTTGAAATATAATTTTCCTCTTTTTCCAATGCTCATATATCTGTTTTCTCTTATGTGACTGCTTTGGCTAATAAATCTAACACAGTGAGCATAGTGAGCACCATTGCCTTGCTCTTACTCCATTTAACGTGGATAAGCTGAGCATTATCAATGCCCGTAAGTTCGACTTCACTTTTGATGAAAAACTCTGTCTAAATTGTTTCTCTGTTCTTGCTTTGCACCATAAGATTTTAAGAGAAGACAAGCCACACCTTCAAAACTTTCCTTAGATATGGCTTCAGGTAAATATCAGCTGAATACCAGTTTTGTCACTCACAAGTTCTACCTTCCACAAAACAGGAGGACGGAGACAATGCAGCCAAGTTTTTTTTGCAGCTTTATAACAAGACCTCTGCTCCTCCAGTTTCCAATAAAATGTTTCTTGTTTTTTTGTTTTCTTTTTTTTTTTTTTTTTTTTTTAGATGGAGTTTTGCTCTGTCACCAAGGCTGGAGTTCACAATGATGCAGTCTTGGCTCACTGCAACCTCCACCACCCGGGTTCAAGCGATTCTCCCACTTCAGCCTTTCAAGTAGTGGGGATTACAGGCACACACCATCATGCCTGGATAATTTTTGTTTTGTTTTGTTTTGTTTGTGGAGACAGGGTTTCACCATGTTGGCCAGGCTGCTCTTGAGCTCCTGACTTCAGGTGATCCACCTGCCTCGGCTTCTCAAAGTGCTGGGATTACAGGTGTGAGCCACCGCACCTGACCCTCTGAGACCTCATTAAAATGGCATTTACTATCCATATTTCTACCAATATTTTGTTCAGTATTTCTAAAGCATTTTTATTTTGTTTTAATTGTACTTTAAGCTCTGGGGTACATGTGCAGATCATGCAGGATTGTTGCATAGGTACACATATGGCAATGTGGTTTGCTGTCTCTATCCCCCCTTCACCTACATCTGGCATTTCTCTCCATGTTATCCCTCCCTGACCTCCCAACCGACCCCAGCTGTCCCTCCCTTGGCTCCCCTGCAACAGACCCCAGTGTGTGATGGCCCCCCTCCTTGTGTCCCTGTGTTCTCATTATTCAACACCCACCTGAGTGAGAACATGTGGTGTTTAATCTTCTGTTCTTCTGTCGGTTTGCTGAAAATGATGGTTTCCAGATTCATCCAAGTTCCTACAAAGGATACAAACTCATCATTTTTTATGGCTGCATAGTATTCCATGGTGTATATGTGCCACATTTTCCCTGTCCAGTCTATCGTCGATGGGCATTTGGGTTGGTTCCAGGTCTTTGCTATTGTAAACAGTGCCACTATGAACATCTGTGTGCACGTATCTTCATAATAGAATGATTTATAATCCTATGGATATATACCCAGTAATGGGATTGCTGGGTCAAATGGAATTTCTATTTCTAGGTCCTTGAGGAAGGACCACACTGTCTTCCACAATGGTTGAACTAATTTACACTCCCACCAACAGTGTAAAAGTGTTCCTCTTTCTCCACATCCTGTCCAGCATCTGTTGTCTCCAGATTTTTTAATGACTGCCATTCTAACTAGTGTGAGGTGATATCTCAATGTGATTTTGATTTGCATTTCTCTAATAATCAATGACGATGAGCATTTTTTCATGTGTTTGTTGGCCTCATATATGTCCTCTTTTGAAAAGTGTCTGTTAATATCCTTCTCAAGCATTTTTCCAGAAGATTGAAGCCTTCTCTACAGATATCCTCTTCTCCTTCTGAGCCCTCACCAGTACCACCCTTAACAATCCATTCATAGCAAGCTTTTTCTACAATGTATTTCTAAACTCTTCTAATTTCTACCCATTAGCCAGTTCCAAAGCCACTTCCACATTTTCAGGCATTTCTTACAGCAGCACCTCCATTTCTTCATACCAATTTTTCTGTTTCTGTTCATTTAAGTTGTTCTAACTAAATACCATAAAGTGAGTGACTTATCAACAAAAGAATTTTTTTTTCTTCTCACAGTTCTGGAGACTGGGACATCCAATATTAAGCACTGGAAGATTTAGTGACTGATGAGGACCTACTTTCTGGTTCATAGATGTCTCTCTCTCACTGTGTCCTCACATGGTGGAAGGGAAGAAAGAACCCTCTTGGGTCTATTTTATAACATCATTAATCTCAATCACGAAGGCTCTGCCCTCAGATCTAGTCACCTCCCAAATGTCTTACTGTTTAATACCATCACATTGGTAATTAGATTTCATTGTATGAATTTGGGAAGGACAAAGGCATTCAGACCATAGCATTATTAACTGTGTTGTTGCTTAGGATGAAGACTGGAACCTTACCCTAGGAATGAGGGAGAATTGATCTTATTCAAACTTACAACATTAACTCAGGGAACATAGGTGTATAACACAGCGGTCTTCAAACTTTTTGACACTAGGGACCAATGTCATGGAAGACACTTTTTCCACAGAATGGGGCAGGGATGTTTTCGGGATGAAGCTGCTTCATCTCAGATCAGCAGGTATGAGATTCTCATAATGATTTCATAACCTAGATCCCTTGCATATGCAGTTCATAATAGGTTTGTGCTCCTGTGAGAATGTAATGCCCTGCTGATCAGACAGGAGGTGGAGCTTAGGCAGTAATGCTCACTTGCCCACGCTCACCTCCTACGGTGCAGCTCAGTTCATAACAGGCCACAGGCTGGTACTGGTCCACATTCCAGTGGTTAGGGACCCCTGGTGTAGCATATCCAACACAAATGTGAGCTTATAAGGTGACTATGTATTGAGTTGAACGCTTTGTACCAGGTAGTTGGAATTGTATATATGTAAATAATAATTTATTATATGTAGCAGTACCAGAGAATAAAATATAAAAACTGAAGAGCCATCAAAGCTACTTGCTTTCATGAGTTGAGATGTTATAAATCCTTTAGCCCCATCCATACCTACCTCATCTTTCAGGCACATGTGCATTTCAGGAGTGATTTTGGATATCAGAAGTTGTGGCCTGATGGGATTCATAAGATCTCTTGATGTACATTTTGGGTTTCCTGTTTTACATTCTTTCTTAACTTAAACTTGAGTCCTGAATGAAGTGTATTGTGTCTCATGTGCTTGATTGCCATTCCAAACTTCCAATGCAGAGTGGGAGGTGCAATGACTTTTGGGTGCAATGTATATACTTTATTATGTTAAGTATTTATTCATTGAGTCCTATTCATAATGTTTTTATAAAGAATGAATGTTAAATGACAAAAATTTTCAGAACTTATGGAGATGATCATGAAAGTTTTCTCCATAAGTGTATTTATCTAATAAATTTTGTAGTTAATTTGCTAATATTGAGCCATTTTCTCACTTTACTGGAATAAACTCCCACCTTTGTAATGATGTTTTATGTTTTTTATCATTTAGTTGAATTCTATTTTTAAATTTATTTTTAATTTTTGTGCGTGAGTGCATAGTAGATATATATATTTGTAGGGCACACATGATACAGACATGCAATATAAAATAAGCATATAATGGAGAATGGGGTATCATCCCCTCCAGCATTTGTCCTTTGAGTTACAAACAATCCTGTTACACTTTTTAAGTTATTTTAAAATGTATAATTGTGTTGTTACTGACTAGAGTCACCTTATTGTGCTATCAAACAGTAGGTCTTATTTATTCTTTCTATTATCATTGTTTTTTGTGTACAGTAACCATCCCCACTTACCCTCCACCCTCCCACTACCCTTCTTATCCACTGGTAACCATCCTTCCACTCCTGGTGTCCATGAGTTCAATTGTTTTGATTTTTAGATCCCACAAATAACTGAGAATATGCAATGTCTGTCTTTCTAAGCCTGGCTTATTTCACTTAACATAATGATCTTCATTTCCAAGCAAGTTGTTATAAATGACTGGATCTCATTATTTTTATGGTAGAATAGTACTCCATTGTGTACATGTAACACATTTTCTTTATCCGTTTGTCTGTTGATGGACACTTAGTTTGCTTTGTAATCTTAGCTATTATAAACACTGCTGCAGCAAATATAGGCATGCAGATATCTCTTCCACATACTGATTTCCTTTCTTTTGGTTATATAACCAGCAGTAGGATTGCTGGATTATATGGTAGCTCAGTTTTTAGTATTTTTGAGGAATATCCAAAGTGTTCTCCATAGTGGTTGTACTAATTTACATTCCCACCAACAGTGTACCAGGGTTCCCTTTTTTCCACATCCTCACTAGCATTTTTTTATTGCCTGTCTTTTGGATATAAGCCACTTTAAGTGGGGTGAGATGATATTTCACAGTAATTTTGATTTGTATTTCTCTTATAATGAGTGATGTTGAGCACTTTTTCATATGCCAGTTTGTCATTTGTATGTCTTCTTTTGAGAAATATCTATTTAAATCTTTTGCCCATTTTTCTATCAAATTATGACAATTTTTTCCTATAAAGTTGTTTGAGTTCCTTGTATATTCTGATTACAAATCCTTTGTCGATGGATAGTTTGCAAATGTTTCCTCCCATTCTATGGATCGTCTCTTCACTTTGTTGATTGTATCCTTTGCTGTGCAGAAACTTTTTAACTTGTTGTGATCCCATTTGTCCATTTTTGCTTTGATTGTTTATGTTAGTGAGGTATTGCTCAAGAAATCTTTGCCCAGATCAATGTCCTGGAGATTTTCCCCAGTGTGAAACTATGATTTGACTTTTTGTATATGGCAAAAGCTAGGGGTCTAGTTTTATTCTTCTGCATACGAATATCCAGTTTTCCCAGCACCACTTATTGAAGAGAGTGTCTTTTCCTCAATATATGTTCTTGGCATTTTTGTCAAAAATAAGTTCACTGTGATGTGTGTATTTATTTCTGTGTCCTCTATTCTGTTCCACTGGTCTATATGTCTGTTTTTATGCTAGCATCATGCTGTTTGGCTACTATAGCTTTGCAGTACAATTTGAAGTCAAATAATGTGATTAATTCAGTTTTGTTCTTGTTGCTTAGGATAGCTTTCGGTATTCTGGGTCTTATGGTTCCATATAAATTTTAGGATTTTATTTTTATTTTTACTTTTGTGAAGAATGTCAGTGGTAGAGATTGCATTGAATCTGTACATTGCTTTGAGTAATATGGGCATTTTAACAATATTCTTCTAATCCATAAACATGGAATATTTTTCCATCTTTTGGGGTCATCTTCAACTTCTTTCATCAGTGTTTTACAGTTTTCATTATAGAGGTCTTTCACATCTTTGGTTAATTCCTAGGTATTTAATTGTATGTGTGGCGATTGCAAATTGGATTACTTTTTAAAATTTCATTTTTACATTATTCACTGTTGGCATATACAAAGGCTATTATGTTTTCTATTTGATTTTGTACCCTGCAACTTTACTGAATTTGCTTATGAGTTTTAATACTTGTCTTGTGGAGTCTTTAGGTTCTCCCAAATATAAGATCATATCATCTGAAAACAAGGATAATTTGACTTCTTCATTTCCAGTTTGGATGCCCTTTATTTCTTTCTTGAAATTCTTGAATTTCTTGAATTGCTTTCTTGTCTGATTGCTCTAGCTAGGACTTTCAGTATTATAATAAATAACAGTTGGTGACAGTGGACATCCTTGTCATTTTTCAGATCTTAGAGGAAAGGCTTCAGTTTTTCCCTATTCAGTACAATACTTGCTGTGAGTCTGTTGAAGAGGCTATGTTGTGTAGGGTATATACCTTAGACAAATTATATAGGGTACATACCTGGGGTATATACCTTAGACATACCTTAGTCAAATTATCCTTGTTCATCATCTCACACCAGGAAAATTTAGGACACAGACACACACAAGAAGTTTGGGAGCATAGGTTCAATAGGCAGAAGTGAAGAGAAAGAGAAATGGCTTTTTCTCTCGAGAAAGAGAGGAATCTCTGAACAGAAAAGACTGGCAGATGGTGGATGTGCCAGATTTTATAGACAGGTTTAAGGAGGCAGCATCTGATTTATATAGGGCTCACAGATGGTTCTATTAGGTACGATGTTTACATAGCGTGGGGGAAAGTTGGCCATCCTGCCCTAATCTTATTATGCAAATGGGTTTTCCAGTTGATAGACGCCATCTTGTCTGCTCTTTACAGTATACGTGACTGACAAAGAGAAAGGAAGTTGGAGCTGCCATCTTGAATATTGGCACAGCTGCTGATATGTATGTTTGCAGCTTGATTTTACAGGCTGCTTTTATTAGAAAAATAAGTTGGGGCTGCTTATTTTTAATAAGTATATTATTATACATATTTTATAAGTATAGTCTATCCTTGAGAATGATCCCCCTGCTGAGGAAAAGAATGTGCATTCTGCAGTTCTTGGATGAAATGTTCTGTAAATCTCTGTTAGATCCATTTGGTCTATAGTGCAGATTAAATCTGATTTTTTTGTTGTTGTTGTTGATTTTCTATCTCAAAAATCTGTTTAATGCTGAAAGTGGGTTGTTGAAGTTACCAGCTATTAATGTATTGAGTCCTATCTCTCTCTTTAGCTCTAATGTTTCCTTTATATATTTGGGTGTTCCAATGCTGGTTGTATATATACTGAATATTGTTATATTCTCTTGCTGAGTTGACTACTTTATCATTATATAGTGAGCTTTTTTGTCTCTTATACAGTTTTGTCTTGAAGTTTGTTTTGTCTAAGTGTAGTGACTCCTGCTTTCTTTTGGTTTCCATTGGCATAGAATATCTGTATCCCTTTATTTTCAGCTATGTGTGAGTTAAATTATATTTGATAATATTTATGATTTTTCATAAATTATATCAGATTGATCTGTAGTTTTTTTTGCTAGTGCAATTTAATGAAATTAGTTATCTGTTGTATATTGACTTCATAAGAATAATGTATAAGTGATCTTTTATGTGGTATCAGGAAAAATTTAAAAACTATTGACATTATTAGGTTTATGAATAATTAATTGCATTTGTGAAAAAATCTGAATCTTGTTCTTTTGTGTGTGATATTTATTTTATAACTTTTATGTTTCCTTTTTGAAAATTGACCCATTTAAGCTTTTTTCTCTGTTGTGGACAACTTTTTTAAATTGCATTTCTCTATAAAATTACCTACTTCAGCCTGAGTTTCAAATTTATTTGTATTAACTTGTGCAAAAAGCTTTAGGATTTTTTAAAACATCATTAGTTTAGAAGATTCAAAGATTAATCTACTTTTGTTCACTCTCAGATGGTGTCATTTTGATTTATTTTATTTATTAGTTTAGCTCATGTGTTTGTTTTCAACAAACATAATTGATTATTATTCTTTTTTGCAATCTACCCATCTGACAAAATCCTAATATCCTGAATCTATGGAGAATTTCAACAAGTTTACAAGAAAAAACAACCCCATCAAAATTGGGCAAAGGATATGAACACACTTTTTAAAAGAAGACATTTATGAAGCCAACAAACATATGAAAATGCTCATCATCACTGGTCATTAGAGAAATGCTAATCAAAAGCACATTCAGATATCATCTCATGCCAGTTGGAATGGTAATCATTAAAAAATCAGAAGACAACAGTTGCTGGAGAGGATCCGGAAAAATAGGAATGTTTTTACAGTGTTGTTAGGAGTGTTAATTAGTTAAACCATCGTTGAAGACAGTGTGTTGATTCCTCAAGGATCTAGAACCAGAAATACCATTTGACCCAGTGATCCCATTACTGGGTAATACCCAAAGGATTACAAATCATTCTATTATAAAGACACATGCACACGTATGTTTATTGCAACACTGTTCACAATAGCAAAGACTTGGAACCAACCCAAATGCCCATCAAGGATAGACTGGATAAAGAAAATGTGGCACATATATACCATGGAATACTATGCAGCCATAAAAAAGAATGAGTTCATGTTCCTTGCAGGGACATGGATAAAGCTGAAAACCATCATTCTCAGCAAACTGACACAAGAACAGAAAACCAAACACTGCATGTTCTCACTCATAAGTTGGTGTTAAACAGTGAGAACACATGGACACAGGGAGGGGAACATCAAACACCGGGATCTGTCAGTGGGTGGGGGACTAGGGAAGGGATAGTGGGATAGGGGGGACAGGGGAGGGATAATTACGAGAAATACCTAATGGAGATGATGGGGTGACGGGGTGATAGATGCAGCAAACCACCATGGCGTGTGTATACCTATGTAACAAACCTGCACATTCTGTACATGTACCTCAGAGCTTGAAGTATAATAACAATAATAATAATAATAAAGAAAATACTAACAGTTGCTAAATTGACCGATAACTATTTGAATTCTAGAAAGCCCAGTAAAAGTGGTTAACATGGTCATATGTATATATCTGAAAACAACAACAACAACAACAAATAGCTCTCCTTATTCACTCTGTCCATGTCTTACTCTCAAAAATTATAAAGGAACAATGCCACAGTGCTTGTGGCAGTGGCCAACCTGGCTCACACTGCACATGGTAAAAATCTCACAAAATTTGATAATCAGAAAATGGCAATTAAACTACCATGAACAGTTACAGAAATGGTCGTGTTAAAAAATTAATTCTCATTATAATAAGATAAGGAGAATTCTCAATTAAACCTAAATGCTTGCTTATCATGCCATAGACAGAAATTCAATTTGGGCAGAAGCATAATGAGTTGAAAGAACATGGCTATCTGAAGCACTGATGGAAACATACCATTTATCCTGGGCTATCATTCAAAATGAAAAGGATGTGCGTTGGGGGCAGGTGAGGGTATTGGTAGAGAGTACCAAGCAATTTTGCATACTGTGTAAGGAAATATTTTATGAAATTTAGGTGGATCCCAGGCCACTTTTGCTCTGTCTGGCAAAACAAGCCAAGGTTTCTGCTATCCTAGGAAAGTAAAAGGATATAAAATGTCACAGGGCTAACAAAATCAAAGGAAAGGGTGGGTCATTAAAAGTAATCTATGCATTGCTTTACTGCTAAGAGGGAGAAATTAAGTTCGCATACAGGAAAGGTCAAAGTCAGAGCCTAAAAGTGGACAGAAATAGTAAGTTCAGTGAACATAGTGAAGAAAAGCAGGAGAGACGTGACAATAAGGATACCAAGAAATGGCTTAGAAGCAATGTGTGAATGCAGACATACTTCCTGGTTTAAGCATCCTGCCATTTTTTTGCAAGGTTGGGTAGAAATTTAAATGGGGCCAAATATAACATGACAGAGGCGAAGCAAATAAACGTCATCTATGCATTTAAGGTGTTTGTTTTTAGGTCTATTTTTAAGAGCCTTTCCAACTCTACCTCCCAAACCCTAGTGTATACAAATACACACACTCAACAATACCAATGAACATATAGGCACTTGTGCACCTGCACATGTGTGTTCCTACACACACAAATCCATGCACATCAGGCATCCTGGTATCACTTTCATTCTCTACTATTATAATATTCTCAAATCCAAACATAAATTACTACATAGTATGATTATCTTTCCCCCAAAATTCCTGTATTTGCTGTATGGACAGAGATTCAGATGTTACCTGCTGATTTTTTTTCCCCAAAATCAGTGTCTGCAGTTTATTGGCCCATTGTCCACAGAATTATATGTATCCATGGTAATATTTACTGCTCTTTTACCATAATTCATTACCAAAAGAAATGTAACTTGATAGATATTAAACAATTTGTCAATAAGATACATAGTCTTGGATTTTACTAAATAAAGAGAAATGTCCAGAAGAAACAATTCAAGATTATTTAGAATTTGCAATTATCTCTCCAGTGGTATTTAAGTTTTACACAGCCCTAGCAAGGATATAAGGATATTTCTAAAGTACTTAAAGAATATATATATATATATATATGTTTCTCATTAATATGGAGCTAGTGAGCCTTCCAGTATTAGAAAATTGGCTTTAGGTTCAAAACAGTCTTAGGTTTCAAAAGCAGTAAGGGCATAATGGGACACAGAATTTCAGTAGGAACTAAATTAGATCACACTGTATCAAAGCATGTTTTTATGACAATGTGTTAAACCATAATCGAAGAGTTAAATTAAAAAAATGATGATTGTGAGCCTTTCTAAAGCCTTAAATAAGAAATAATACTATTTCAACAATAGCAAATTAGGATTGTTCCATCTAAGAATACACAATTAAAATAATGTTTTAAGTTGTAGACAGTAAATCCCTACATATCTGGATAAAATGTCACACTGAAAACCATAGGTATAGATATAAGGGAAAGCTGAATTGTTTAGAATATACAGATGAATTGAAATTGTTTGGGTTCAAATAGAAGCTATGAATATCATTTCTATAACACAGAATTCCTTGCAAGAAAAACATTTACAACACATCTCTGTTTCAGCAAACATTTTTGAATATTTCTTAAAACAAAAACGAAACAAAATTTTGGAAAGATTTCAAAACCTAGGTAAATGTAGACAACTATTTGGACATACTGATAATTCACTGATATCCTATCAAAAATTTGCTATAAAACCATGTAACTTGTTCAGAAATTTAGAGAGGTGGATAAAAGTACAGGTTGAATGGAATACTATGCAGCAATAAAAAATAATGAGATCATGTCCTTTGAAGGGACATGGTTGTAGCTAGAAGCCATCATCCACTGAAGAAAGAAATTTTTAGATAATTAAAGAAATTAAACAAAACTGAATAAAATTGCATTGTTAAATGTTTGTAGATCTAATATTTGAATTCGGGTTTGTCTAATGGCAAATCAAGTCACTTTATTTCACTAGTGGGATTCAGACTTTGTGAAAATCATAAAATAATACCTAATACATAGTGAGCATTTGCTGTGTGTCCAACACGGTTCCATGCATTTGAAGTATATTAACACATTTAATACTCTCTACAAACCTAAGTGATATGTGAATGTTATCCCCATCCTAATAATAGGACACAACACAAAATTTAAACAACCTGCCTAAGAACATTTAACTAGTAATGGAATAAGATTTAGACAGTATATTCTTGCTCCTAAAACTAATGCTTTCCCTGGCATAGGCACAATGCCTCCCATGATAGTTTAATCTCCTCTCTCTGAAGTAGTATAACAGGCCCAGGAAAAAATCTGAATCTGGCCTGCTGCCTATTTTCGTAAACAAGGTGTTATGGGAACTAGCAACACACATTCATTTATGTTATGTAGCTGCTTTCACACTACAACAACTTTGCTGAGGAGCTGAAATACAGAAAATATATGGTCAGAAAAATCTAAAATATTTACTAACTAGCCTTGACAGAAAAGGTCTGCTGACTCCTAATGTAGATCATGGATAACAAAATGGTATTCATATGTTTTCAAGAGAAGTGAAGTGAATATTTCATGAGAAATCATTATTTTTTTACTCTCCACTTCTCCATACTCTGCCCAGAAGAAGTCCGTTTAATCAAAGAGAACAAAACAAATGGGTCCATTTATTTTTACACATATTTATCATAAATATAAATTGAATATTTTCTATTTTATCAATAATTAGTCCTCTATATATCTTGAACACTTTTACTTTAAAAAAAAAACAGAAAAGAATGCATGTATGTATGTATTTTTTATTTTTGAGAAAGGGTCTTGCTCTGTTGCCCAGGCTGGGGTGCAATGGCACAACCACACCTCATTGCAGCCTCAAATTCCTGGGCTCCAGCCATCCTCCCATCCCAGGCTCCAGAGTAGCTGGGACTACAAGCATAGCTGAGAGTACAAGTGTGCGCCTCTACACCCACTTAACATTTTTACTGTTATTAAAGATGAGATTGCTGTGTTGCCTAGACTTGTCTTGAACTCCTGAGCTCAAGCAATACTCCCACTTAGGCTTTCTGAAGTGCTGGGATTATAGGCATGAGCCACTGTGCCTGTCCAGAAGATAACGAATTTGAAATGACAATATTTGAAATAGTAAATATCTGTATATCTACTGGCAAATTGAAACTAAAATAAAGTCAATCAATTTCCAAAAGTTTTCATTTTTATCAAGGTTAAAATGATACAATTAAAGAATAGGTGCCTTCCACCTAAATGAGTCACTAGATTCTAAAACAATTACTTATCTGTAAACTTGTGAAGACTATCAGGTTCACGTTACTTGTAAGAAACTGCATTATGTTATCTAAACTTGTAACATTATATATGATAGATTCAGACATTAAAAACATCTATTTTAACAGTGGCTAAATATGCCTTTGAGTTTGACTTTCAAATAAAAACAAAACATAATTTCAGTAAAAATGTATCTCAGAGGAACACAATTACAGCTTTTCCACTTTGCTTAAGTGATTCTCTACTCACTCCCTTTTTCCCCCACCAGAAGCACTGATGACTTAAGTATTCCTTGGAGATTCTGTAGGGTGCCTTCTGCTGTATACCCGTTAAGTTGCAGCTTGAAATTCTTAATGTCAGATTTAGCCCATCCAATCACACCAAGTATGTGAGTTGTATTACAAGGGAAACATTAATGCTGGACTCACGAAGAAAATTGAAAGTTAGACATGCACAATAAAACCACATTAGTGGTTATTTGATTAATTATTGAATATGATTACAACACAAATAGATTACCACACCCGTTAGGAACAATGAAGGTGGCATTATTGTTAAAACTGTGGGTTGCGGTTTCTTTTCTTATAAGCAATCAAATATTATGCATGACTAGCAGATAATGTAAGTACACATACCAGAAAAGAAATCTCTGGCCTATGGGTATACACTTGTTCACCTTGATCCTGCTCCATTTTTATTTTTATATCATATAAATATCAGAAGATACATTGACAGCATAGAAGTAGGCAAAATATTTCTGCCACTGGTACAGGCATAGGGACATAGAGGAAAAAGGGTTGTGGGGAATAATGTTGCTGGACTGGGAGCCACTTAGATTACATACGCTTGGAAAGTGAGTTTTTTAATACAAGATTCCACATATATAAGAAAATATGCATACATAATGTTTTTTAAAAAGTAAGAAAATATGCTGTGAATAATAATATCTACAAAAACCTCTGCATGCCCCTTCTTAACTGCACATGCCTTCCCCCACTACCTCAAACAGATAATCTTACCCTGAATATTATGTTTAGCATCTCCTTACTGTTTAAATATTTTTTCTTATGGTCTTACTATATACATATCTATTCTTTAATGATACATTATTTAAGTTTACATATTTTTAACTCCGTATTCGGTATGAATTTACCTGTGACTTGATTTTTGTGCTCAAAATATTTTTTGTGGGACATAAGAATACAATTAACATAAAATATTATTTTAGATGAATATACCTAATTGGGAGTGTAATTTGACAGAAACACTGGGGAAAACTTAAAATTATCTAGTGGTTTTGAACATATACCATTACACTTTTGAAGACACCAGATTTCCACAGACAGATTAGGCACCTTGCCCAAAATCATATGCACCCAGCAATTGTGACAGCTCAAATTCAAATCTGAGCAGTTTGTTCTAGTACCTTGCATTAGTCTGTTTTCATGCTGCAATAAAGAACTGCCCAGGACCAGGTAATTTAAAAAGAAAAAGGTTTGACTCAGTTCAGCACGGCTGGGGAGGCCTCAGAAAACTTACAGTCATGATGGAAGATGAAAAGGAAACAAGGTACCTTCTTCACAAGGTGGCAGGAAGGAGAAGTGCCGAGCGAAGGGGAAAGAGTCCTTTATTAAACCATCACATCTCGTGAGAACTCACTCACTAGCACAAGAATAGCATGGAGGAAATCATCCCCATGATTCAATTACCTCTACATGGTCTCTCCCTTGACAGGTGGGGATAATGATGATAATGGTGATTACAATTCAAGAAGAGATCTGGGTGGAGACACAAAGCCTAATCACATAATACCTGTATCCTGTGATCACTATGCTAGATTTATTCCACAGTATAAGTAATAACCTTAAGTAATATAAGTAACACTTTTTAAAAGATGATACCTCACCATAAAGAGTATTCTGTAAAATGAACTTTTGTTTATCATTCTTGATTAACCTAATAAAATCTGTAGTGTCCTTCCAAAACTAAGACATGTCTTACTTTAAAAGCTATTTTTAAAACTCAGGACATCTATTATTAATTTTCCTGTCTTTCACATTCATAGACCATGCCATAAAGTAATTAACAAATAATTTAACAACTAAGAACTAGATGGAAAGGCCAAGAGAAAATAGTAATAGCCTTTGGATACCAATGTCTACAGCTACAAATAAGTATAAAGAAAGCATTCTGCTGCAAAACATGTGCTACCTTTATGAGAAAGAATTGCCCAGAGGGTAGAACAAAGAACATCAAGGGCAGAATAAAAAGCAAGAATTTTTAGTAGGCCTTGAATCCTAAACAAAAACTACTAACAAGTATATTAGTTTACAGGTTAAAATGGAAAACTGTACTTGAGTTGCTGTGTTTAAACCTCATCCACCACTGTACATGCTTTAGATTTTGAGATTCTGCACTTTGAATTGAAGTTGTAATGGCATGAATGATACTCTGAATGGTCTTGGGAGAGGCTGAGTGTACTTTGCACATGAGAGGAATACACCACTGAAGTCCAGAGGCAGACTGGTAGCCAGCCTCCAAGATAAACCACACTATTCTCTACGTCCTGGTATTCACGCTTTTCATAGCATTCTTCCAAGCTGAATCAAATTTGATCTCTGTGATCAATAAATTTGACAAAAGTGATGGGATATTACTTCTGAAATTAGGTTACAAAAGACATTGTACATTTTGCCTTCTCTCTCTGATAGCGTAGTTAGGGGGAAGCCAGCTGCCATGTTGACCAGTGAAAAGCCTACATGGTAACAAACTGAGGCCTCTGAGCACCAGCAGTGAAGAACTGAGTCCTCCTGCTCAAGCAAGTGAATGAACTAAGCAGTTGATCCTAAAGTCCAGCCCAGAATTCAGGACTACAGCCATGGCTGACATCTTGAATGGAATGTCATTAGAGGCCTTCAGCCATAACCAATAGGTAACTACTCTCAAACTCCCAACCACAAAAACTCATAGATAACTAATATTGATTTAGTCCACCAGATTTAAGAGCTAGTTCGCTACACAGCAATATATAATTTTATGACAACCTTATATCCTTCAATGCTGCTAAATCTACTGTTAATTCTATCATTTTATTATTAACATTTTTGTAGATTTCTTAAGGTTGTCTGTATAAACAAACTTACCTGCTTATACATGTAATTTTACCTTTTCTTTCAAATATTTATGCCTGTTACACTTTTTCTTGCCTCATTCCTGGCTAGGATCTCTAACACAATGTACAGTAAAAGTGGTGAGTAAATATTCATACCCTGCTAATAATATTAGGAGGAAGTTTCAGTTTTTTACCATTAAGTGTGAATATTAGCTATAGAAGTTCCCTTGTACTACCAGTATAGTAAAGTTTATATTTTTATTTTAATGATGAATTGGTTTTCAGTTTTTCAAATGTATTTTTTTCATCTATTAATATAATTGCGTGCTTTTCTCTTTTTAATTTGTTCATATAGTAAATCGCATTGTTTGGTTTTTGGATGCTAAAAAATTGCAATAAAAACAAATAGGTCATTATTGATTTACATACTGCTACAAGTATTTACTAATTTTTAAGTGACTTTTGCATCTATATTTATAAAAAAAAATTCTGTAATTTCCTTTTTCTTATAATGATTTTCACCAATTTTTTGTAATACACATATGTTGGCCACATAAAACAAGCTGAGAAGCATAATCTGTTTTTCTATTTCCTGAAAATTTTTGTATAATATTTGTCACATGTATTTCTTTTTTAAAATAATACATTAATTTACTACAGGTTAGGTTATTCAGATTTGCTATTTCTTATATCACTTTGGACAGCTGTATTTTTTAAAGAATTTGTCTTTATAATTTACGTTAAATTTTTTGCCATAATGTTCCTTATAACTATCCCTTATTGTCATGTTGATGTCTGTAGGATTTGTAGTGATTATTCCTCCCTAGATTCGTTGCTGACACTGGTATTTACGTTTCTTAATTTTTTTATATATTTTTTTCTTCATCAGCCTTTTTCTGAACTTTTTCAAAGAAGCAATTTGGGCTTACTATTTGACTGGTTTTAATTTTACAGAGTTTTGTTCTTTATTATTAGTCTTTCTACTTACTTCGTTTGGATTTAAGTTGTCCTTCTTTTATTAACTTCCTCTTTTATTGATATTTCATAGATGTACATATTTTTGGGTGCATGTAATCTTTTAATGTATGTATACAATGTGGAATGATCAAATAAGGGTAATTGGTATATACATAACCTCAAACATGTATCTTTTCTTTGTGTTGGGAACATTACAAATTTTCTAGCTATTTTGAAGTATATTATTATGAACTATAATTTCCCTACTGTACTACTTAATATTAGAACTTCTTCTTTCTATTAAACTGTTTTTTGTATCCAGTAACCAAATTTTCAAGGAAGAAATTAGGTTATCAATTATAGCACTCTTTGTTTAAATATAAGCATTTAAAGTTACAAATTCCTCTCTAATCGTAGTTTTAACTATATCCAGCAAATTTTTATTTGTGATATTATTATCATCATCTCATTGGAAACATTTTAAAACTTCCTTTCAGCTTTCTAAATTTGTCTATGGGTTATATAGATGTTTATAATTTAATTTCCAAATATTTGATGTTTTTATAGTTATTTTGTTATTTTTGATTCGTAGTTTCATTCTATTGTTCTAACAAAAATGTACTCCATAGATGTCTACCTTTGAAATTTAATGAGACTTATTCTATGACCCAGAATATAGTGTGTCTTGGTGATGTTTCACTTGCATTAGAAAATAATATATAATTATTTTATTAACTGTAGTATTCTATAAATGTCAATTGGGTTGAAAATATTGATAATATTGTTAAAGTCTTCTAGAAATTTTCTGATTTTTCATTTAGTTGTTTATCAATTATAGAAAGAAATGTTATAAAATCTTCAACTGTGATTGCTAATCTGTTCATTTCTTCACTTAGTTCTGCCAGTTTTTGCATTGTGTATTTAGAAGTTCTAGACACAAGCCATCCACATGTTTGATTGTTGTGTCTTCCTGAATAACTGACTCTTTTACCATTATGAAGTATGGCTTACTACTTGTAGTAAAATGTCATATATTTAGATCTACTCTGATATAAGCATAGCCATTCTCACTTTCTGACTTTCTGCTATTTGCTCCTCTTTTGATGGAACTTCTTTTTCTGATTTCCCTTAAACATATTTTTGAGCAAGCAAAAACAAACATAAAGAAGGTAGCAAGAACTTGTAATGTTGTTATTTTCAAATGATAAGTATAAAAGATTATATTGCTATCTATATTTTCATGTTAATTGCTTGATTTGGGTACTGCTTTACTTTATGACTCTCCATTGATGCCTTTTCTTCTATAATTATCCATTGCTGAAGTTCCTATCATATAGACTTGACTTTTGCTCTCAAGAGTTGCTGATAGGAAAAAGTCATTTAGTTATAAAATCCTTATTAATGCTCTTCAAACCATTTATTGAAATATACTAAAAAAAAAAAAACCTTTAATAATTCCCTACCAAACAGTGAGGAATGATGAAGTAGAAACACTCTAAATTTTATTATGTAATTGTAAATTATAACTAAAAAAAAAAAAATTTTGGATTGAAAACTATCCTCGAAAGTTTTTCATTATTATTCCTTTTAGGTAAATGAAATTAAAGTTTGAACTATTAGGTAGTAGAGAAAAGAAAAAGAAAAATAGATTAGAGCTCTTTTAATCAATGACAGGTCTTTTCCAAATGCTCCAGAGCCCCAATATTTGCATCAACTAAATGAGCCTGTAAATTATATGGATTTTCAAATAAGTAGTTTCTTGATTTTTACTTATTGGCTATGTTGTTAGAATAGATTCAGCTCATTATATAAAAATATTTTTGTTTGTTTGATAAAGAGAGAACAGAGCCAACTAAAAGGCAACATTAAAATAAAATCCACCTCTGTAAAATTAAACATTTTTCTTTTACATATTAAAATTATGTCAAAAAATTAAGAAGAAAAAGAAAACAATGACACAGTTCTGCTCCCTTGCTATAGTCATGTATTTTATCCCTAATATAACACTAGAGAATAAAGTGACAACAATAGAATTTCTAAGGGCCCAACATCAGTCATTTTTCTAAAAATAAAGGAGTTGAAGGTTGGAATTGTTGGGAATATGAATGTATATTTTAATAAAACCAACTGATCTTATAAAATGAATGACAGAATTTGGAGTGTGATATTCCATTCAGATTATTCATATTTAGCTCACCTCAAAATTAAAATTAGGATATCAACAGAACATCGTTAGGAAAATGGTAAGCTTAGCCAAACAAATAAGAAGTAATAATGGCTTTATACTAACAGTTTTATGTTTAAATAACTATTAGATTTACTGATTTGTGGTTTTATAATGATTTATAATTATTCTTTTCCTCTGAAATTGCAACGATGTTTAGTGAAAACAGAATTCTCTGTGTGTGAAAAGAGTGAGTACATATGGAAATAACCAGTCTATAAACCTCTAGGCCTTTCTTCTATTCTGGAAGATTTAGCAGACAATTTAAAAAATACAGTTGATAAACACAAAAGCCATCTACTGCATAGAAAGATCAAAAAAAGCTTCAGGAAATTATATCTACCACTGATAGTCTTTAGCATGCAAAAAGGTCTTGATTAAACTAAATCTAGTAATTTTTGTGATGTGTCTTTATTTCATATTCTGAGAAAGAACATAAAGTCACTTAAAGATGAGAAATTTGCTACATACTTCTTTTGATCTTCATCCATCAAGAACTCAAGTTTATCATTTGTTTTTTATCAACAGTTATTTTAATGGTAGTCTGGAAACAGAATGAGACCTATTTTCTTTCATTTATTTACTAATTAGCACTTATTAAGCAGCAAATACCTTTCAGATTGAGAAGATACAACAAGGTACAAGATCACAAGATGATTCTCATGCATCTTAGAGTATCACTGGCAAAAGAAGAATTAGCAATTATAATGAGGAGGGATTAATGCTCCAATGATAGAGGAAATATACACTGTTATACAACCTGTAGAAGAACTTATAAGGGCAATTAGGAAACATTCAAAGATTTACAGGAGAGTAACTTGATCACATATTCATTTTAGCTTGACAGCAATGAGTAAACTGGTTTGATAGGTGGGAAGACTATAAGTAAGAAGACAATTTACAAAGTTACTTTAGTAAAATGGACCATCACTGTTGTAGGGGCAGTTGGAAGAAGAGATAGATATAAGCATATCTGAAAAGTACTTAGGAGCAAGAATCTCCTAAGTAGAGGAAGGTTTCAGGATGTTTAATACCTTAGTATATATTATAAAATAGCATAACAAATATAATCCCCAAACCTGGATTAGACTTAGACTAATATGACTTATGCTGTTATGGTGATGGCACAAAATGGAAGAATTACTAAGTGCCAAAAGAGTTACTTGATCAACATTTGTATTAAACCCAAAGTAGGTAGAATAATAAGTAATGCAATGCCAGTTAATGACAAAATAACTTTTAAAAAAAATCTGGAATGAGCTAATGGGATTTAACATTTTAATAGAATCTGAAGTCATTTAGTCAGCAATAAAAATTACAAAATAACTTTAAACATGTGACACCTCACAAAAAGTGTTAGCAAGAAGTAAATTTTATAGGTAGCTTTAAAATATTACAAGTAGATCTTATCATTAACACTTATATTCATTAAAATGGCATAAATAATGTGGACTCTACAGATAAGGGTACTTGAAAGATAGAGTAAAGGTTGAGTATCCCTTATCCAAAAGGCTTGGGACCAGAAGTGTTTCTGATTGGGAATTTTTTCAGACTTTAGAATATTTGCATATGCATTATGAGATATCTTAGGAATCAGATCCAAGTTTAAACATGAAAGTTATTTATGTTTTATATATACCTTATAGACATAGCCCAAAGGTAATTTTGTACATTATTTTAAAGACTTTTATGTATAAAACAAGTTATGTAAAGTACTTACATGTGGAAATTTCCACTTCTGGTGTCACATCAGTGCTCAAAATTTTTTAATTTTTGAGAATTTTGGGTTTCGGATTTTCAGATTAGGGATGCTCAACCTGTATATTTATTTAGCTTGATGTGCAAAGCTTTCCAAGGAATTATTTTTATTACTCCACAACTCTAAATCAGTTCTACAAACTTTAGGAAAGTAATCTATTAACAATCTGTCTGGACATCCTTCCAGCCAGCTAGTCATTATCCACAACACTAAGGCAATCTTAAACATGCTTGGCCAAAAATATTCTGTGATCTCACTATTACTATCTCTGGATATTTTCAAATTCTATTTGTAGATGTCCCCTCAAAAACAAAAAAGTATTACTTGGTTTGCTTACAAGAAAGATGTACCTTTATTAGCAAAAGTGTAAAAATATCATGAATGCATTGCATTTCTACTAAGCAATAGGTTTCAAAGAGATCAATCAGAAAAAAATACAAAAGCAATATTTAATCAAGATTTGTAATTTATGTTTTTTTCTACTGGCTTGTTTTGATTATGATCCATGTTGATTTTTTATTATATAATATACTCTTGTAAATTAGTTTATAATAACAAAATAGTAAGGAAAGATGATAGAATAAGGTAGAAGTGGGAGTTAAAACGTGAATATATACTTGTATGATAAAATGCTTTTAAAGCAAAAGTTACTAGAAATAACTAACATATCTGCATACTTTACAAGCATGGCTTTTTGTTAAACTCATGTAACAAATAAAAATCTCAAATAAAAGTGTATTCTAATGTGACATTAAAATTACATAATTATTTTATCTTAAAATCAGATAATAGGGACCTACTGACATTACAAAATAATCTGTGAACAAAGATTAAACTATTGTACATCAATAGGAATGAATATTTGCCTATATTAAAAATATATTGTTAATCTAAATGAATATTGGTATTACACTCAAATTTAGTGATAAAATGGGAATTGTACCTTAAAACTTCCTGACTTATTGAACATTTCAAAAAACAATTTTCTTTAGAGGTATCTATTATGAATACTTTCTTAGTAGAACTGTTGTCTATGCTAATCATATAATAATATTGCTTTTCCCTGTTGATAGTAAGAACGATCTGCCCGCTGAACGGGCTGTACAAACATATATTAAGTATTGCGCACTGTACATCAGCCTTAAAAATCAATTCTCTTCAGCTTCTTCAAATACTCCTTAATAAAGGAAAACAGATGGGCAGTATAAAAATCATCTCAATATATTGACTCTATAGTGAATATCACTGAATATTTTAAAATTATAAAATTAAGTACTCTAAGAAAGCCTCTTGGCACCTTCTGTCAGTTCTTTCTACTTCACTTCTGCTTGAATTGATTTGTTATTAAAATTTAGACCAAACAGAGAGGTAAAAGGCTAAATAGTTGAATATCATAGACTTTGAGATTAAGTATCTTTTAGTATAACAGCTGTTATTGTTTGCCTTGTTCAAAGAGGATCATATTGCATGTTAAGCCAAAGGTTGAAGAAATTCAAACTTATCTATTCATTTGCAGGCAAATATTTATGATGTCAGTATAGAAATCATATAGTCACATACATAGTAATGTGCTAGTAAATATTTAACAACAGGCTTGCCAAAAATAAAAGGTCTCAATTTGCAGTGTTTGCCAATTTCTGAGGCATAAATACTCCCACATGGCTGATTCAAGCTACCAAAATGACATAAATGAATATACATGTTGGAAATCTGTACAGTAGGAATTATATAGTACTTCCACCATGTGAATCTAAAAGATGTAAATAATCTCACAAGTGTAGATAATAGTAAAATAAATAGAAAATGTTTTGAATACTGATTACCCTTTTTAAAAGTAATGTATTTAATTATAAGTTGATATAATTTATTTTGATGCCTTTGCTTAACTGCCAGGTCACATAATTTCTGAAATTCTAAGAGTAATTAGGTGGTGGCTCCTGCCTGTAATCCCAGTACTCTGGAAGGCCGAGGTGGGTGGATCACAAGGTCAAGAGATCGAGACCATCCTGGCCAACATGGTGAAATCTTTTCTCTACTAAAAAAAAAAAAAAATACAAAACTTAGCTGAGCATAGTGGCACACACCTGTAGTCACTACTGCTCGGGAGGCTGAGGTTGGAGAAACTCTTGAACCTGGGAGGTGGAAGATACAGTGAGTGGAGATAGTGCCATTGCACTCCAGCTTGACAACAGAGCCAGACTCTGTCTCACAATAAATAAATAAATAAATAAGTAAGTAATCAGATGTAAGCATACCACTCTAGCATAACACACCATAAGATCCAGAAAATCCCGAAACAAAGGGATTGCCCTAGTGATATAACCTGTATGAGACACAGAGAAGGTATCTTCCCGTTTTTGTGTATGATATGGTTTGGCTGTGTCCCAACCCAAATCTCAGCTTTAATTGTAATAATCCCCACGTGTCAAGGGAGGGGCAGGTAGAAATAATTGAATCATGGGGGTGGTTTTGCTTATACTGTTCTCATGGTAGTGAATAAGTCTCATGAGATCTGATGGTTTTATAAATGAGACTTTCACTGAACAAGCTCTTGTGCCTGCTGCCATGTAAGACGTGACTTTGCTCCTTCATTGCCCTTCTCCATGCTTGTGAGGCCTCTCCAGCTACATGGAACTGTGAGTTGGTTAAATTTCTTTCCTTTATAAACTACCTAGACTCAGGTATATCTTTATTAGCAGTGTTAGAAGAGACTAATACAGTTTATAACAGCTGATGAGAACACATTACTGGAAGCCCCAAAAGTCTACAGAATTCATTTCTTATATTGCCTTTTTTCTTCCTGATTTAATCTTGGCCCTCAACGGTAGCTGCTAGCATTATCAAAGTGTTCAAAAAGCAAATATTAGCAACAATTATAACATAGAGACTATTCTAAATAACAATATTTTCTCAAATTCTTTATTAACATGTCTGATCAATAAAGATAAATCTATTTAAAGACAATGGGATGTAATGCAAAGTCACAAATTTCAGGCTGCTTCCCTGAAATTACACTTAGTAGAGGAAAATAATTTAAAATTTCTAATGCTCACTTCACACGTCTATGAAGTAATAATATTCATGTATATACTTTTTATAGAAATCCCTCAAATAAAATAACTGTTGTAATTATAAAAATCAAACCAAAGCAAACTTGAATCCTAAAGAATGGCTGATTTCTGGGCACAAAGGTAAAAGAATCCCATTATGCATTTTCCTTATTAGCTCACTGTTTCACTAACTGGGCCCAGACTGTGAGGAAGGCAGCTACATTCCTTAGGCAAAATCATTCAGACTTTCAAATTGAATTTTACTGTAATTCAATTTTACTGAATTTTGATTATGATCAGAACAAAAATGACTAAACTACTTTTTTGGTATTATATAAACAACCCCCCAGTATCACTGATGTGAAATACATTTAACAGGACTCTCAATAGCTTTATAATAGCATGTAACTATAACTTTATAGCTGATACCATTTCTCCTTACCTGACCAATAGGGGGAGGCTTGGGATCAATTTCTTCTTTTTTAAGTATTTCATAAACTTATAATTTTAAAGCTAAAGAGTACCTTATAAACCAGAACTTCAAAATATTCATTTGATATATAAGAATAGCTAAGCTCCAAGAGGAAACGTGATCCCTGCCCAAGGTCATGCAGTTAATTACTGACAGAGCAGGGTCTAACCACCTCTGCAGACTCCATTGTCTACCAGCACTGAAGGACATTAATCTTAGAGTAAACCATTACCTCTTGAAGAACTCTCTTCATCTTTAATAATAACGTCTTGACTGCTGTGCAGTCCTGTAACATCAGTCTGAATGGCAGAGAATCTATGCCTCCATTTTCTTCTACACCTTGTAGGGGCCAATCTGCAGATGGACTGTTGGGTATTCGGCTGATGTGAGAATACCTGGCTTCTTGATCAATGTCCTTTGTTAATTTCAGGGAAAGATTCCTAACAAGAAAAAAAAAATGAACAAAAATTACAGTGCAGCATGCTTAGAGAAGTATTTTCCAAGTTGTTGATCAATGTTTCTAGTATCCTAGAAAGTATTTCTTGTGTCCTCATTTCATGAGATTAGTTTTTTAACATTTTCAGACCTTCTAGTAGAAATTATGAAATGGGTCAAATGTATATTTAGTGGTAAGATTCAATGAAAATTATTGTTTTAGGATATTAAAAAATTATTTCCATTTTTAAAACCAAGAGACCTATCTAATAATGATAATTAATATCATAGTAACATAGTTCAGAATACTTATAAAAACAGTTGGCTTGTGCTTAACTTCAATATCATGTATATATTTGCAAATTATATAATTTTCTTATATTTTTTAATATTATACAATTTTCTGAGTTATATGACAAGGTACCTTAGCAACCTAAATAGAGAGAAAGCAAACAGATGACCTGCCACTTGCCACCAAGTTCAGACAAAGATAGAGATAAGAAAATATATTTTTAATTAGTTTTATTCATGAGTGATTATTCACAAACATGATAACTAAGTTTATATATTACTAGATAATTAGTAAATGCATTTTAAAATAATATTCAATTTTTTACTTATCTTCACAGGTATGTTCAGTGGGTATAGCTGCCCAGGGAAGGGGTAAGATAATAATTACTACCTCCATTTTATATTTATAATGAAATAATAAAAAAAAAAATAGGTTTAACATTTTTTGAGGGTTGACTATTGGCCAAATACTGTGCTAACCACTCCATGTGTGTGAACTCATTCAAACCTTGAACAAGTTCAAAAGGTAGATATAGTAAAGTACAGATAAGTAAATTTTTTTGGAGCTAAAGAGCTAGTAAGAAATGGACATAAAATGAACCAACCCTAAGATTTTTCCTCATACTAACTATATACTGTACACATATATAATAATTGCTAGTGTTTATATAGTTCTTATTGAACCTCAGGAAGTCATGAAATGACTTAATAGGTGTTAAATCATTTAATTCTCACAACAATTCTTTTAGGTTAGTCCTATTAGAATCTCCATGTCCGAGTGGGTGATTTGAGTCAAGAGAGGTTAAATAACTTGCTGATGGTCACACAGCTAGTAAGGGACATTACTGAGGTTTGAATGCTAGCAATGCACACTTAGCTCTAAACCACTACAGTCCTGCATTTTGTGTGGAAAACAAGCACGCAAATGAACAAAACAGCATACTTAGAGTTATACTAAGCATCATTAACATTTTCACTTCAAAGTATATATTTTATTTGATACAATTGATTCAATTTAATTATATTATGCCCAACTTGCAATGAACTATACAGTCATTCTTTTTTTTTTTTTTTTCATCTTTTTTTTTTTTTTATTGTATTTTAGGTTTTGGGGTACATGTGAAGAACATGCAAGATTGTTGCATAGGTACACACGTGGCAGTGTGATTTGCTGTCTTCCTCCCCTTCACCTATTATACTTGATTTTCTTCTGGTTGGTCTTACAGAAAAGAGGCATAGAAAGTATTAACACTAAACAGAAGCCTTTAAGAATGACTGTATAGTCTATGTATACATATATGTATATATATATGTATAGTCTATGTATACAGTCATTCTTAAAGGCTTCTGTTTAGTGTTAATACTTTCTATGCCTCTTTTCTGTAAGACCAACCAGAAGAAAATCAAGTATAAAAATTAGAAGTCATCGTAGATATATATTAAATTAGAGTAGTACTTTAGCTATAATTGAATTTTTGAAGATGTACCATTTTTAAGTCGTGAATTTTAAGTTCTAATATATTTGGAATATATTAGGCTGACTCAGTAAATAGTTGTATAACTGAAATTGAATAGATAAATACAATAATGGGTGAATAAATAAAACATAATTTGTTGTAATCATCTATGAATACAACTCTCATTTATACAAAAAAAAAAATTCTGTGTTGTGAATTGTTATGAATTGCAGGGCTCCTGTCAATGGTTCGAAGTTTCCTGGCACAATTGCAATAAAATTTAAATTATATTTCTGTAATTCCTGTTAGCTTGGTGACTCTTTAAAACTATTTGGCCAATCATGGATCTAAACATCCATGAGGACTGGCACAACTTTCAGGAATCATTTTAGTGTGAAATTCTAATGCTGTATTTTAGGGAATTTACTAAGGCTGTGGAGATTATAATTTAACATTTACAAATTTAAATATCTCTGCCATTTTCAAATAGCTAAGATGAGCCATGTACAGAAATGCATTTTGAAGATAAAATTAGTCATTTTCATACTTCAACGATTTGAATCTATTTTTAAATCCCCAAAGGAAAAGATGATGGTGTTATTTCCACAATAATTGAAGATATCCACATTGTGTTCAGTAGACCAATGATGGCTGAAGTTGCAGAGATTAATAGGATTCTGTCACTGACTTTAAGAGATTCACCACAATTATTAACTTTTTAGTAGTTGATACCAAAAAAAAACCCACTAATATTATTTCACATATGAGAAACAAATCAATTTATCTCAAAACATTTTATCTCTACACGAAAAAAAAGATCAGATACAAGGCTATAGTAATCAAAACCATTCTTAATTAGGTTGAAGCAGTTAGTGAAAGATCTATTAAATGGGGCTGCCACTCAGCTGCAAAGGCCAGCAGAACCATCCTGTTTTATGTTGATTGTCATTGTCTTTCCAATTGGTTGTTACCTATGGTTACAGTTGTTCAATATTAATGTTTTGAACAATAGACATTGGGCAGAAAAATACCCAAGTGTCTCTGGGTAAGTTCACCTAAAATTATCGTTGTGGTTGACAGGAAAATGAAGAAAAATATCTAATACAAAGCCATATTTTCCTCCAGTACAGACAACATATAACCAGGCTGGTAAGGGGAGAATAAGATTCAGGTGCTCTTCTGTTCTTAGATATAGCAGGGTTCACTGGATAATACAATTCATGCACTTGGGGATATATAACTCTGTCTGCCAACTCTGAATTATTATAGTTTCAGGAAACTGAACAAATGTGCTTTATATCACCAAAGATAGTCCTTTAACTTGGCCCAAAAAAGAGTTGGATACTGAAGCTGGATACAGTGGTTCATTAATCACCATAACTACTCCAAGCAAAAAGCAAAGACAGTGTAATCTCCACTGAACACATTTATATACAGTTCATCCTCTCTGTGTCAACTTCATGAATCTTCAGTAAAATTGTTCAGTAATTTTTACACATGCCTCATTGCTTATGAGTGCTAACCAAGTTTTTATAATTTAAGATTTAGTAACATTTAAAGTTTGAGACTTATAGATTTTTCTAAGTCCATAAGTATCAAAATAACACAGGTTTTGGATAAGATTAATAACGAATCTCATAAATGTTACATTAAGTGGATTACTGAATGATTAGAGGATTTTAGACTTTCAACTGATACCTAAAACATTTAAGTTGAACTACGATGATGAACTGGCTTTGCACTTTTCTCAATGAGATCCTTCGTGTGAAAGGAATTTCTTACCAAACTAGTTCAAAAGTTCTCCTGTAACTCTCTTTTCAGTATGGCAGACAAATTTAATGGGAAAATAGATACCTTGACACAAACTACAGGGTAACTGAAAGATTTTCCCTACCTGAGAGAGAAAGTAAGAATATTTTTATGATTTTTTTTCTCATTTAGCTATAAGTAAGTAGTATCATTGGGTAGTGAGAATTTCCTCTTGGCTACCAGTACTCTTTAAATCATTTGAAAACTTCTTAATATAATGGCCCAAATGACTATCAAAATACAAGATCATGTCAGTTGCATACCATCGATCCTATTATCTGTCATAGGAAGCTTTCCTTATTTAGTGCAATGACACCTTTCATTATAGGGAATGTCTATGGCCAAAAGGCATCTCAGTGACTTACACTTTACAATGTAACTGTGATTTCTGAACCAAATTTCCAAAGAACAGAAAAGTAAGTAACCCTATTTGCTCAGTGTAATAAATAAGCATATCCACACAACTGCCTTCCAAAGATTCATTAAGTAGAGTCGCAGAAAATAATAATTTTTTTAAACCCTAACTTAGAAAACTTACTGTGGTTTAAACCTCATTTTAAAAAGGTCCAGGTTATTTATGGTGAGTTTTATCCTAGCTTGAATACCTCTAAGACCAGCACAATGACATAAATCTATATTAATGAACTGGCATTCCCAGAACTTAACAAAAACTATCTGTTTAAGGACCTACCTACAAAAAGGTTGTTGATTATGAATAACTTATATTTTTCACATTTCCTTTCCAAATATATTGCTTGTCTGAGTGTGTAATTTTAGGAAAAGACTTGCATCTCAAATTGTTTTGTAACTGGATGTTTAGTCAGATTTGTAGAAGAGATGAAATCAGCATTTCTCTCTATAGGTGTGTAGTGGTTATAAGAACGTAACACTACGTTTAGATAAAAATTACATGTGACAAGTTACTTCACCCCTACCTGTGATATGGGGAAAAGCAACATAGAATTCAAATATCTTAATACAGCCAACAAGGTCTTTCATAGTCTAGAAACTGTTTCTCTCACAAAACCTCATCTCTTAACAGCTGCCTCTTTGCTCTTTGAGTTCCAAACACATTGGCCTTTGTTCAGGCCCTGAAATATGACAAGTTCCATCCTGCCTCAGGGCCTTTGCATATGTTGTTCTAGCTGCATAAAAAAATAACCCTTACCTGCCTTCAAATCTTCTTTTAAAAAACATCAGGTTTCCAGAGAAACCTCTGCAGCTAGTACCCCACTCTGAAAAAAATACACAGGTACCTCTTTTATATGGTAAGATTTCATTTTAATGCTTATCACAGATGCATTTAAAAAATTAATTTGAGGGGACCTCTAAGAACACATTGGATTGAGCTGATTTACACTCCACCTCATGTCCCAAATACAAAGAAATGCTAAATAAGTTATAACCACGTTTATTTTAAAACATATTATAGTGCAAAAGGAAAAGCCAGATGAAATTCCAGGTGCTAAGTGAAAGAAAGTAAAACAGAAACAATTATACAAATTGCCACTGTGGTGGTGTCAGGGTATTGAACTTGCATGAGGTCTCTAAACACAGAGGCTGCAGCAATTTTATCTGCCACAGACAAAGAAACCTCATAGTGTTGATAGACATAAGAGTACCAAATTTTAAAAAGCCTCAAAAATCCACTTGATCTAGTAGTAAATTAACTGCCTGCTAGAATAACTCTATTCTTTCTCTAAAGGAAGACAATAAAATACAGACTCTCAAAAATATGCCATCCATTCATGTCTGGCAAATATTCAAATAAGTAGACATGCAAAGAAGCAGAAAAACAATGTACAGACAGATACTAACTATGAGATGATCCATATATTGGAATTAGCCGACAAGAATTCTAATCAGCATTATAAATATGTTTAAAGTCTTTTAAAAATGGTCATAACAAATAAACAAATGGTAAGTCTCAGCAGAGAAATGAACATTATAAAAATAATAAAAAAAAAAAACCCAGAAACTCTAGAACCAATTGATAACATTTCTGAAAGGAAAGAATTATTATGGGCAGACATTGTTGGCTGTCTGCTCACTATTATTCATTTTATACCTCCTTCCTGCTTCTTTCAAAAACAAAACTTCTTAATTTGTTTAAATGCTGGTTCTATGACTCAGAGAAATAAGAGAAAGGGTGGGATAAGAGGGCTTCAGGATTATATTTCCTCCCTGGCAAAAAGAAAAAAAATAAAAACAGAAAAATGATAGTTATTTTCCTTTGATGTTTTTTTATCTTGATATATTGCCTGGAATGGTTGGTGTATCCCACAATGAGAGAGAGAAGAGTCAGCTGTTAAAAACTGGTGGGCGGGAAGGGCGGCTCATACCTGTAATCTCAGCACTTCGGGAAGCTGAGGTGGGTAGATCACTTGAGGTCAGAAGTTAGAGACCAGCTTGGCCAACATGGTGAAACCCCCTCTCTACTACAAATAAAAATACAAAATTAACCAGCCATGTTGGTGTACAACCATAATCTCAGCTACTCAGGAGGCGGAGGCAGAAGAATGACTTGAACTGGGGAGGTGGAGGTTGCAATGAGCCCAGATCACACCATTGCACTCCAGCCTGGGCAACAGAGTGAATTTTATACTGTCCAAAAAAAAAAAAAAAAAAAAAAAAAAAAAAAAAAAAAGAAAGAAAGAAAGAAAAAGAAAAAAAAGTTGTAGAGCAGAAAAGCTGGGTAGACACGCCTGCTTGTAGAAGTCATTCTTTCTTGGAATTAATCAACTCAGGAGATACCCTACCTCTAGATTTCTTGTTAGACAAGATTATGTTTTGGGTTTTTTGTTTGTTTGTTTGTTTTTAATGTTTAATAATCTTTGTGTTGGGTTTTAGGTTTGTCTTTTACTTAAAACATTCTAACTGGTATAACTGCTAAAGGATATATTCCAGTAAGAAAGACACTAAATCTAGAAGTAAGGATGAAATATCATAATTAATTGTGTAAGTATTTCTATATGAGAGACTAGGACAGTACTTGTATTTCTTGTTTATTAATGTATCCATAAGACCTTGCATAATTCTATGCATTACTCATATAAATAGAATAATCAAATTTGGTACAGAAAAAGCATGATAGTCCATCAATTATAATATCTCAATTTAATATACAGGAAAACTCAAGTCTAAATTAATTAATTAATTTTCTTTTTCTTTTTTGTTTTTGTTTTTTGTTGTTGAGACAGAATCTTGCTCTGTCGCCAGGCTGGAATGCAGTGGCATGATCTCAATTCACTGCAACCTCTGAGTCCCTGGTTCAAGTGATTCTCCTGCCTCAGCCTCCTGAGTAGCTGGGATTATAGGCACGTGCCACCACGCCCAGCTAATTTTTGTATTTTTAGTAGAGATGGGGTTTCACCATGTTGGCCAGGATGGTCTCAATCTCTTTATCTCCTGATCTGACCCCTTGGCCTCCCAAAGTGCTGGGATTACAGGCATGAGCCACTGCGCCTGGCCCTAAATTAATTTT